>JAFLJL010018099.1:0-26499 GCA_018398815.1 Conus ventricosus
GTTGCAGTGATCGACAGATTGGACGTTGTTTGAGCTTAGGAGCTGAGAACAAATTTAATCTGTAGTCGTAACTTTGAAAAAAAAAAAGAAATGACAAAGAGGGCGATAGCATAAAAATGGGGATACAAAACCTTACATGCAAGGAGAACAGAGATCATAACCTGCTTGTATAACTTGCTTGAATACCTCTGAATAACTTCCAATGTGTATGTTACAGTTGGACAACATGTCTGCTAAAGCAGACATACTTACATATGCGTGCACACAACACACCACACACACACACACACACACACACACACACACACACACACACAACACACCCACTTTTTCTTCGTTTCTCTCAGATCTCTTGTTTTTTGTTGCTTATAATCGAATTGAGCGATTAAAGCCTGAACGGCTCTCACCCATGCCACAAAAGCCATTAGAAGACTGTGGTGAGTTCTTGTTGCAGATCAGAACTCCGTTTGTCTTCAAGCCTTGGCTCCACCACAAGCCTGGCAATCCAAGTGAATGTACAGCCCATGGCGGACACAGTGAAAAGCTACAGCCATGACGGGACACAGGATGGCTACAGCCATACGGAACAGTGAAGGCTTACAGCCATGACGAACAGTGAAGGTAACAGCCCTGGCGGACACAGTGAAGGCTCAGCCAGGAGGACCAGTGAAGGCTACAAGCCATGACGGAACAATTGAAGGCAACAGCCATGTACGGGACCAGAGAAGGAACAGCCATGACGGCACAGTGAAAGGCAACGCCATGCTGGGACACAGAAGTGGTTACAGAGCCTTGGTAAAGGCACAGGTTCAAACCACATCACACCCCCCCACCGGTCTAAACCCCCCCGGAGCGCACTGTCGCAGAACCCCAACGGCTTTCAGATTGACGACGGATGGAAGATGACTGGTTCACAAAAAGCTTGGACGAGTTCGACATGCCCTTAGTCAAAACGACCGGTGGAAGAGCGGTGACAGATGAGGAGGAAGACAGAGAACTGCAGTGGCAGGGACGGTGGGAAGCACGGGGGCCGTGAGGCATCAGCTGGAAAGGAAGAGTGCCAGCGACTCAGGGCTGAAAAAGGTCCAGCGCCTAGAAGACGACATCAAGGTACGGAAGTCAAGACAGCCCACTCGGACCCGACTCCAACGAGCGGTGAAGTTCCGACTCTGCCGTCCAAGAACAAAGACCAGCAGGTCTGACCCGCGAACAGCAGCCGACAGCCAGCACAGTGGCGTTCACAGGGATTGTGGGGAAACATGAAGACAATGGTTGTGGCGTGGTCTCTCAATCACAGACGAATTCACCCACTCAATTCCAGCTGATTGTGCGTCACGGTAAGACAACGACAGCTGAGGTCCGCATCGGGCAGAGGCTGATGGGCGAGAGGAATGAGAGGACAAGGAGCACACTGAATTGCACACAAAGCAAGAGTCAGCGACCTGGAGAACAATCGCTTCAGCTAAGTGCCCCAGGTCGTATCCAAGTTACCGAAGAATGGGAAAAGACGGCAATGGGTCGGCAGTGCGAAAAGGGCAAGAAGCAGGAACACCCAAGGC
This sequence comes from Conus ventricosus, assembly GCA_018398815.1. Classification (NCBI taxonomy): domain Eukaryota; kingdom Metazoa; phylum Mollusca; class Gastropoda; order Neogastropoda; family Conidae; genus Conus; species Conus ventricosus. The sequence goes on from JAFLJL010018099.1 coordinate 1,560, forward strand.
TCTGTGGAGGTGACCAAAAAGCCACACTGTCAGCAAGAAACCTCCAAGGTCAACGGGAAAAGGAAAGAAAGCCAGAAGCAGCTGGAAAGGCAGGGAGAGGAAAAGGGAGAGACACAGTGATGACGAGGAAATGGTGGTGGTGGTGATAACGGATAATGATGATGGTGGTGGTGGTGTTGATGACAACGATATGGCTTTGAATATTCAGAAGTCTAGAGCAGTTGAAGCCCAGAGACACTGGACGAACAGTGTTCAGGAGCGGTGAGAAACTACCTGCAAATCATTCAGCCATCGTCGTGTTCACCAGCTGTCTGAAGCCAGGTATGTCCATGTGCCATGGCTGATTTGTTTGTTTAGTGTGTGTAAACATGTGATTTAGCTCATAGTTAGTGTGTGTACCTGGGTGCCATCAGCTGATAGTGTGTTAAGAGGTGCTACCGTCGTGCCATTAGCTGCTAGTGTGCTTCTTAGTGTGTTGTTACCATGTGCCATTAGTGATAGTTTGTTTAGAGTGTTGATAACGTGTGCCATTAGCTGATAGTGTGTTTTAGGTGTGTAACGTGGTGCCCAAGTGATAGTGTGTTTAGAGGCATGTCCTGTGGTGCCATTAAGCTGATAGTGTGTTTAGAGTGTGTGCCGTGTGCCATTAGTGATAGTGTGTTTAGAGTGTGTACCATGTCCTTAGCTGATAGTGTGTTTAGGTGTGTACCGTGTGCCATTAGTGAAAGTAGTGTTTAGAGTGTGTACCATGTTGCATTAGCTTATAGTATTTACCCCACCTTGAGTTTAGTGTGTTGTACGTGTGCCATTTAGTATAGTGTGTTTAGAGTGTGTACCATGTTGCATCAGTAGATAGTTGGTTTAGAAGCGTGTACGAGTGCCATTAGATGATATGTGTGCTTAGGAATGTGTACATGTGCCCATTAGCTGATAGTGAGTTTAGAGTGTGTACCGTGTGCCCTTAGCTGATAGTGGTGGTTTAGAGTGTGTTACCGGGTTCATTAGTGATAGTGTGTTTAGAGTGTTGTACTGTGTGCCATAAGCTGTAGTGTGTTTTGGTGTGGACCTGTGTGCCATTAGTGATAGGTGTTTAGAGTGTGTTACCGTGTGCAAAATTTGATAGTGTGTTTTACGAGCGTGTTTGTTTCCGTGTGCCATTAGCTGATAGTGTGTTTTAGAGTGTTGTACGTGTGCATTAGCGATAGTGTGTTTTGAGTGTGTACCATGTGCCATATTAGTGATAGTGTGTTTAGAGTGTGTACCGTGTGCCATTTGCTGATAGTGTGTTTAGTGTTTGTCCCGTTGCATTAGCTGTTAGTTGGTTTTTTAGAGTGTGTACCTGTGGCCATTGTTGATAGTAGTGTTTAGAGTGTGTACGTGTGCCATTAGCTGATAGTGTTTACATTCATTTCTGTTTCGTTCTTTTTGTACTCTAGTTCGAATGGAACCAGGGCGAGTGCTTTAAAATGGGAACAAAGAAATGCTGTGTGTGTGTTGTGCCCCCCCCCCCCCCACCCCCCCCCCCAACCCTTGTGTGTGTGTGTGTGTATGTGTGTGTGTGTGAGTGTGTGTGTGTGTGTTGTGTGTCTGTTTGTCTTGTCTGGGTCTGTTGTCTGTATGTGGTCGTCGTTGGTCAAAATGTGTTTCACTCGCTACAGACAAAATACTGGGTCGATCTGTTCTGAAAAGGGGTAGGTATGTTCGCTCTGGGTCATGGTTGATGCACCTGTTTCAGCTTGCCGTTAGAGCGTTACGAACGGCTATAACGATTCATAGCGGGTTTTTCTTCTTTATGGAAATCTCTGTATGTACTTGGCTATCTTTCCTGAACATGTGTAGGTATGATTCATTCGGGGCCACAGATGAGCCGATGTTACCGTTATATCCGTTCCAACGGTATAAACGGCCCCAGAACGGTTTTTCTCTTTATGGAATATCTCACGCGTATTCAAGGTAAACTTTTATTAGCTTTGCATCTGTTTATTTCTTTTTTAGATTTCGTTCTGTTTCGTTTCACTTTTCTCTTATTATTCCTCTATTTCCCACTACCCCACCCTCCCCAAATAGTATTATGTAATTTCATCATTTTCAAGTCAAGAAAGTCCCTTGTGTGTGTGTGTGTGTGTGTGTGTGTGTGTGTGTGTGAGTGTGATGTGCACCTGATATGTAAGCATGTGTGCTGAGCAGACTTTGTTCCTAGCTGTGAACTATTCATTGGCAAGTTATTTCTGCGGTGCCTTAGAAACTGACAGCCAAAGTTTCTTGTTTTCAAGTCTGGATCTATTTCTTTTTTCGTATTATACAAGCAAAATAGAATACATTAAGCATTATCTGGGCATTGCAAGTTACAGGCAGATTCCTTTGTCATTTTTTTAAAAATGACAGTAACTTCTAGTTGTAATGAATAATTAAATGATAGCATTCATTTTGAGGGAAGTGGCTTGCTAGGGGAGGTATCTGCTCACAACCAGCCGCGTACATAGAGGCAGTGGTTAGTTTCACAGGTTCTAAGATGGGGTCTCGTGGGTGTAATTCCGATCAGAGTTCTTTCATGTTTACGGAGTTTGGTTTACTATGGCTCCTACGCAGATTGAGTTTGTCGTGGGCTTAATAGGGAAAGTCTCGATCACACAGTTGAAACTTCGTTCCTCTTACTGGCGTTGTTTCTGAGCGTTTTGCTCAAATTTCTTACCTACACTGCTGGTGTCTGTGTTTCGCGGGCCTGGTTGATGTAGGGCCCATAGCGTTTGTGAAAGATAGTACAGAGTTCATCCCCCGAGTGCACCCATGTAATGCAGTCTGAGAACAGATTGAAATCCATAAAAATCATCTTGTCATCCTCATCCTCATCGGTCAGCGATAACGTATTTCTAATTCCGTGGCTTTCATACTTTTCTCTTATGGTGACCTCATGGTGTCTAATGGATGACCTCAGTTCCATGTCTTCTCCACCCCTGTGACTGGGTCAGTTTGTCGTCAAGGTTGCCAGTATGTGCAAGATCATGGGGAGTGTCATTGACAGGAGGTGGTATGCTTACTATCCTAGTCACGACTAGCAAGTATTAAAGGGGTCAAGGGCTTTGTAGGTGGTGTCATGCATTATGTTGGATACAGCATGCTACAACTTAATACACCACCCAAGTGATCAACAGCAGTACCTCCTTGGTGGTTTGGTTTCATGGACAATTTGACTCCCTTGGATTGGTTGGCACCGAGCCTGCGATGGGCAAGCCAGGCTGTTGTGGTGTGGATGGTGTGCCACAGTGAGCACCATGACAGTTTCGGCCACCAGCAGGGCACGACAGGTCAAGGACTGCACACAATGAGCACCTTGGACAGTTAGGCCACAGATAAGGGCAACAGAAGGTGAGACAGCACAGTGAGCACCATGACAGTTAGGCCCACCAGAAGGGCCACAGAAGATGAGACAGCCACAGTGAGCCACCTGACGTTAGGCCTGACCACAGAGACACAGAGGTGAGAAAGCCCCCAAAAGGGAGGGAAAAAAAGAGGCTGCCCACTCCTAGATATGCACTGAACGTTATAGGAGTTGGGGCTTAGGTGCGGTGAACTCATTCAACAGTGCAGTGTCTTTTATGGTGGGTTTCCCTTGACGATCCGATGTTGATGCTAGCCCACCACACGTGGGTCAGGCTGAAGTATGGGGCAATTTCTGGGGGGACAACTCCCCATTCAACAATAGTTTCCTTGCAAATAACGTCCTTTCACCTCCCCTTTTTTTGCCCCTCCCCCCCCCCCCCCCCCCCCCCACCCCCCTACCCCTTCCCCTACAACAGCCTTTCTTCCCCAGCAGTTCAGTGATGTATGAGAAAAGAAGAAAGTGTGATTTTGTTTCATGCCACGAAGACGGAGCGAAACATTTTCGTTAGGGAATAGTCTGTGAGTTTTTAAAAGCCCAAACCCAATTTGCCGAGATTGTTTCGTTGGTGCGTATGGTTGTAGTGGATCTGTGCCAAATGGTTGGAGCGTTTGGCTGTGCAGGTGGACATAATGGAGGCGTTAGCATTTATAGAGTCCCCCTTTCACAGCTCCAAACCTTCCATCCAATCCGGCCAGTAAATAAACTATTGCCCATTCTGTTCATGGAGGTTAAAATGCAGAAGGAGATGGGTGAACACCATGTCTACTATACGGGCCATGCCTAAAGTTAGATACAAGATGTCTACTCTTAACAGCTGATTTCTCTTAAGGCCATGGAGACTGTGGGAATTTTACGTATTTTGTTTTAATTCTGGGACAGATGCCAGCCAAACCTGAGGATGCTGGAGAATGTAAGAACAAAATTTCAGATGATGAAGAGACCAGGATGCACTGTGTTGACGTTGGCAGTTCCACAGGATCCACAAATAGCGCATCTTCTGAAGTTCATCGAGTGTGGATTTCGATTCTGGTGGTGAAGTATCCGCAACAGCCAGTTCCAAATGGAGGAGTGTAAACAATGCCCAAACCAGAGAAAATGTACATTGATGTAAGAGGAAGTGAAGGAGACAAATTTCTCTGTCGTTCTAAAATGGTGGTGGAGGAACGAAGGAAGCGGAAAATGAGGCCTGCCATCTTGGTGAGGAGAGTTGCCGTTCAGTTTGGTGGCCATGGCCAATCTGTTTTCATTCTGTGGAAAGAAAGGGGAGCGAAAAAAAATGCAGCAAAACTTCTGTCGCAATTTCATGGCCCTGAAAGAAATGGGAGGCAACAGACATCTATAGCGAATCAGTGCGAAGGTAACGCACACACACACACAAACACAACTACACACAAACACAACACACACACACAACAACACACACACACACACTCACTCACTCACCGACACGTAAAGGAATTACTATTACCCTATATTTTAAGTCTGCACCGAATTCAGGCATTTCTATGCCAAGGAAAAGAAAGATTGCTGTTGTGGGTCTCGGAAGAATGTGAAAATTTAAATTTCGTTTTCGACATTCTCAGTGACATTGACACCGATACCTTCACGTCCTTTTCTCCGTGTACCTCTTACTTTTCCTCCACCATTGGCCCCATTCCCTGACCAGCCCACAATTGACCCTCCCTGTGATCTACAGCAGTGGCAGAGCCTCCAGTTCGCATAGAGAAAGGGTCGTATCACCTCCATTGAGCCACATTCCCCATCCCGCATGTTCCCTCAGTGCGGATCCCAGACACAGCTCAGTCAGTACACCCCATCTAGGTTGTCCTGCCCCCACCCGCCCATACCCGCGGCAGTACTCCGTTGTCTTCAGCTTGACTCCAACACAGCCAGCAATCCACAGAATGCTACAGCATGGGACACAGGAAGCTCAGCATGACGGACACAGTGAAGGCTACAGCCATGACGGACACAGTGAAGGCTACAGCCATGACGGACACGTGAATAACAGCCATGGCGGACACAGTGAAGGCTACAGCCATGACGGACACAGTGAAGGCTACAGCCATGACGGACACAGTGAAGGCAACAGCCATGACGGACACAGTGAAGGCAACAGCCATGACGGACACAGTGAAGGCAACAGCCATGATGGACACAGAAGCTGGTTACAGCGCCTTGGCTAAAGGCACAGGTTTCAACCACATCACACCACCCCACGTCTACACCCCCGAGCACAGTCGCAGAACCCCAACCGGCTTAAAGATGACGACGATGAAGATGACTGGTTCAACAAAAGCTTGGACGAGTTTCGACATCCCCTTAGTCAAAAACCGACCGGTGGAGCGGTGAAGATGAGGAGGAAGACAACGAGAACTGCAGCTGGCAGGGACAGGTGGGAAGAACGGGGGCACGTGAGGCAATCAGCTGAAAGGAAGAGTGCCAGCGACTCCAGTGCTGAAAAAGGTCAGCGCCAGAAGACGACATCAAGGAAAGGAAGTCAAGACACCCCCTCGAGACCGACCTCCAAAGCAGCAGGTGAAGACGACTCTGCCGTCCAAGAACCAATGACCAGCAGTGACCGCGAACAGCAGCCGACAGACAGCACCGTGGCGTTCACAGGATTGTGGGGAAACATGAAGACACTGGTGTGGCGTTGGTCCTCTCACTCACAGACGAATTCACCACTCATTTCCAGCTGATTGTGCGTCACGGTAAGACAACGACAGCAGAGTCAGCACGGCAGCAGGCTGATGGGAGAGAGGAAAGAGAGGACAAGGAGCACACTGAAAGAACAAAAAAGCAAGGTCAGCGACCTGGGGAAACTATCTTCAGCAAGTGCCCCAGGTATCCAAGATACAGAAGAATGGGAAAAAGACGGCAATGGGTCGGCACAGTGGCAAAGGGCAAGGAAAGCCAGGAACACCAAGCTCTGTGGAGGCAGACCAAAAGCCACACTGTCAGCAAGAAACCTCCAAGGTCAACGGAAAGAAGCCAGAAGCAGCTGGAAAGGCAGGAGAAGGAAAAAAGGGGGAGAACACAGTGATGACGAGGATGGTGGTGGTGGTGATAACGATAATGATGATGGTGGTGGTGGTGATGATGACAACGATAATGGCTTTGATATTCAGAAGTCAGAGCAGATGAAGCCCCAGAGACACTGGACGAACAGTGGTTCCAGGAGCGGTTGAAGGAACTGCCAACTCTTTTCAGCCATCGTCGTGTTCACCAGCTGTCTGAAGCCAGGTATGTACCATGTGCCATGGCTGATAGTTTGTTTAGAGTGTGTAACATGTGCCATTAGCTAATAGTTTAGAGTGTGTACCATGTGCCATCAGCTGATAGTGTGTTTAGAGCGTGTACCGTGTGCCATTAGCTGATAGTGTGCTTAGAGTGTGTACCATGTGCCATTAGCTGATAGTGTGTTTAGAGTGTGTACCGTGTGCCATTAGCTGATAGTGTGTTTAGAGTGTGTACCGTGTGCCAAGCTGATAGTGTGTTTAGAGCATGTCCTGTGTGCCATTAGCTGATAGTGTGTTTAGAGTGTGTGCCGTGTGCCATTAGCTGATAGTGTGTTTAGAGTGTGTACCATGTGCCATTAGCTGATAGTGTGTTTAGAGTGTGTACCGTGTGCCATTAGCTGATAGTGTGTTTAGAGTGTGTACCATGTGCCATTAGCTGATAGTGTGTTTTAGAGTGTGTACCGTGTGCCATTAGCTGATAGTGTGTTTAGAGTGTGTACCATGTGCCATCAGCTGATAGTGTGTTTAGAGCGTGTACCGTGTGCCATTAGCTGATAGTGTGCTTAGAATGTGTACCATGTGCCATTAGCTGATAGTGTGTTTAGAGTGTGTACCGTGTGCCATTAGCTGATAGTGTGTTTAGAGTGTGTACCGTGTTCCATTAGCTGATAGTGTGTTTAGAGTGTGTACTGTGTGCCATTAGCTGATAGTGTGTTTAGAGTGTGTACCGTGTGCCATTAGCTGATATGTGTTTAGAGTTGTACCGTGTCCCAAATCTGATAGTGTGTTTAGAGCGTGTACCGTGTGCCATTAGCTGATAGTGTGTTTAGAGTGTGTACCGTGTGCCATTAGCTGATAGTGTGTTTTAGAGTGTGTACCATGTGCCATTAGCTGATAGTGTGTATTAGAGTGTGTACCGTGTGCCATTAGCTGATAGTGTGTTTAGAGTTTGTACCGTTTGCCATTAGCTGTTAGTTGGTTTTAGGAGTGTTGTACCATGTGCCATTAGTTGATAGTGTGTTTAGAGTGTGTACGTGTGCCATTAGCTGATAGTGTTTACATTTCATTTCTGTTTCGTTCCTTTTTGTACTCCTAGTTCGAAGGAACAGGGAGTGCTTTAAATGGGAACAAAGAAATGCTGTGTGTGTTTTGTGTGTGTGTGTGTGTGTGTATGTGGGGTGTGTGTGTGTGTGTGTGTGTGTGTGTGTGTCTGTTTGTCTGTCTGTCTGTCTGTCTGTATGTGTGTCCGTCCGTGGTCAAAATGTGTTTCACTCGCTACAGACAAAATACTGGGTCGATCTGTCTGAAAATGTGTAGGTATGTTCGCTCTGGGTCATGGATGATGCCCGATGTTTCAGCTTGCCGTTATAGCCGTTACGAACGGCCTATAACGATCCATAGCGGTTTTTCTTCTTTATGGAAAAATCTCAGAAAGTACTTGGCCTATTTTTCTGAACATTTGTAGGTATGATTCATTATGGGCCACAGATGATGACCGATGTTTACCGTTATAGCCGTTACCAACGGCTATAAGGGCCCAGAACGGTTTTTCCTCTTTATGGAATATCTCACGCGTATTCAAGGTAAACTTTATAAGCTTTGCATCTGTTTATTTCTTTCTTTAGATTTCGTTCTGTTTCGTTTCCACTTTTCTCTTAATTTTCCTCTATTTCCCACTACCCCACCCTCCCCAAATAGTATTATGTAATTTTCATCATTTTCAAAGTCAAGAAAGTCCCTCTGTGTGTGTGTGTGTGTGTGTGTGTGTGTGTGTGTGTGAGTGTGAGTGCACATGCATATGTAAGCATGTTTTGCTTGAGCAGACATTTGTCCAGCTGTGAACTATACATTGGAAAGTTATTCTGCGGTGCCTTAGAACTGACAGCAAAGTTTCTTGTTTTCAAAGTCTGGATCTTTTTTTTTTTCGTAATATAAAGCAAAATAGAATACATTAAGCATTATCGGGGCATTGCAAGTTACAGGATGATCCTTTGTCATTTTTTTAAAAATGAAATAAAACTTCTAGTTGTATGAATAATTAAAAGATAGAATTCATTTTGAGGGAAGATGCTTGCTAGGGGAAGGTACTTGCTCACAACCAGCCGCCGTACATAGCGCAGTGGTTAGTTCCACAGGTTCTAAGATGGGGTCTCGTGGGTTTAATTCCGATCAGAGTTATTCATTTTACTGGATGTTTTGGTATTACTACTGGCTCCTACGCAGATTGAGTTTGTCGTGGGCAATAGGGAAGTCTCGATCCACACAGTTGAACTTCGTCCTCTTAATGGCGTTGTTTCTGAGAGTTTATGCTCAAATTTCCTTAAAAAACCCACTGCAGGTGTCTGTGTTTCGCGGGCCTGGTTGATGTCAGGCCCCATAGCGTGAAAGATAGTACAGAGTTCATCCCAGAGTGCACCCATGTAATGCAGTCTGAGAACAGAATGAAACTCCATAAAATCATCTTCGTCATCCTCATCCTCATCGGTCAGCGATAAAGTAGTTTCAAATTCCGTGGCCTTTCATACTTTCTCTTATGGTGACCTCATGGTGACCTCATGGTGACCTCAGTTCCATGTCTTCTCCACCCCTGTGCCACTGGTCAGTTTGTGTCAAGGTTGCCAGTATGGGCAAGATCATGGGGAGTGTCATTGACAGGAGGTGGTATGCTTACTCATCCTAGCTCCACGACTAAGCAAGTATTAAAGGGGATTAGGGCTTTGTAGGTGGTGTCATGCATATGTTGGATCACAGCAGGCACAACTTAACACCACCCAAGTGAAATCACAGCAGTACCTCCTCTGGTGGTTTGGTTCATGACAATTTGACTCCTTGGATTGTTGGCCCGAGCCTGGGGATGGGCAAGCCAGGCAGTGTGGTGTGGATGGTGGCCACCAGTGAGCACCATGACAGTTAGGGCCACCAGAAGGGCACAGAAAGGTAAGGGCAGCCACAATGAGCACCATGACAGTTAGGCCACCAGAAGGGCAAAAGAAGGTGAGACAGCCACAGTGAGCAACCATGACAGTTAGGCCACCAGAAGGGCACAGAAGATGAGACAGCCACAGTGAGCACCATGACAGTTAGGCCACCACAGAGACACAGAAGTGAGACAGCCCCCAAAAAAGGAGGGAAAAAAAGAGGCCTGCCCCACTCTAGATATGCACCTGAACGTTATAGTGAGTTGGGCTTAGGATTCGGTGACTCATCAACAGTGCAGTGTCTTTTATGGTGGGTTTCCCCTTGACGATCCGATGTTGATGATAGCCACCACACGTGGGTCAGGCTGAAGATGGCACTCTTCTGTGGGGACAACTCCCCTTCAACAATATCTTCCCTGCAATTACGTCCTTTCACCCCTCCCCTTTTTTGCCCCTCCCTCCCCCCCCCCCCCCCCCCCCCCCCCCTCCCCCTTCCCCCTACAAACCCCCTTCTTCCCCAGCAGTTCAGTGATGTCATGACGAAAAAAAAAGAAAAGTGTGATTTCTGTTTCATGCCACGAAGACGGAGCGAACATTTTCGTGGGAATATCTGTGGTTTTTAAAAGCCCAAACAATTTGACGAGATTGTTCGTTGGTTCGTCTGGTTGTAAGTGGATCTGCTGCCAAATGGTTGGAGCGTTTGGCTGTGCAGGTGACATAATGGAGTGCGTAGCATTTATAGAGTCACCCTTTCACAGCTTCCAAACACTTCCATCCATCCGGCCAGTAAATAAACTATTGCCCATTCTGTTCATGGAGGGTTAAAATGGCAGAAGGAGAGGGTGAAAAACCACTGTCTAATATACGGCATGCCCTAAAGTTAGACAAGATGTATCTCTTAACAGGGTGATTTCTCTAAGGCCATGGAGACTGTGGGAATTTTAACCGTATTTTGTTTTAATCTCTGGACAGATGCCAAGCCAACCTGAGGATGCTGGAGAATGTAGAACAAATTTCAGATGAAGAAGAGGGAACCAGGATGCCACTGCTGTTGACGTTGGCAGTTCCACAGATCAACAAATAGCGCATCTTCTGAAGTCATCGTGTGGGGATTTACGATTCAGTGGTGAAAATATCCGCAACACGCCAGTGCCAAAAAGGAGGAGTGGAAACCAAAGCCCAAACCAGAGAAATGTACATTGATGTAAGAGGAAAGTGAAGGAGACAATTTCTCTGTCGTTCTAAAATGGCTGGTGGGGAAACGACAGGAAGCGGAAAACTGAGGCCTGCCATCTTGTGAGAGAGTTGCCGTTCAGTTTGGTGGCCATGGCCAATCTGTTCTTCATTCTGTGGAAGAAAGGGGAGAGAAAAAAAGCAAGCAACACTTCTGTCGCATTTCATGGCCCTGAAGAAATGGAGGCCAGACATCTATGAGCGAATCCCGTGCGAAGGTAAACGCACACACACACACACACACACACCACACACACAACACACACACACCCCACACACACAACACAACACACACACACTCACTCACTCACGCACGTAAGAATTACTATTACCCTATATTTTAAGTCTGCACAGAATTCAGGAACTCTTCTATGCCAAGGAAAAGAAAGATTTGCTGTCTGTGGGACTCGGAAGAATGTGAAAATTTAAAAATTCTCGTTTCGACATTCCTCAGTGACAATGACACCGATACCTTCACGTCCTCTCTTCTCCGTGTACCTCTTACTTTCATCCACCCATTGGCCCCATTCCCCTGACCAGCCCACAATGGACCCTCCCAGTGACTCACAGCAGTGTGCAGAGCCTTTCCATTTTTTCATAGAGAAAGGTCGTCAACCTCCATTGAGCCAAAATTTCCCATCCCGCGTTCCTCAGGGATAGAATGTGTGTGTGTGTGAGTGATGTGTGTGCGGTGTGTGTTTGTGGCTCGTTCACTCAATTCAGTGGTTTATTAATGTCTTTCCATATTAGATGATAATTAGATTATCCACAGTGATGAAATCATAGCACCGAGTGATTTTCAAAAAACTTACCTATGCAACATTATTCCTATATCCAAGAACGTGAAAACACTTCATAATAATCTAGCACCTTGGGTTTGAAGCAGTAACCCCCTGGCGATATTATGTAGCTTGGATCATACAAACATATAGCATACCTTTTAATACAATGTTGCTTGGATCTTACAAACATATAGCATACTTTTTTAAAAAGTAATGTTGCTTGGAGGATAACATGATGACAAACATATCAAGCACACCGTTTAAAGTAATTTATGAGAAGACCTTTCTCCATGTTATGTAGAACAATCTGATCAAAGGTAAGTGCACAGAAATAAGTTTTTGCAGCTGTGTTAACTAACACGTGCATTTTTATTTTAATTACGTGTCTTTGGCAGGTGGGCAATGCATCAGCTTTGTTATTATAAAAACAAAAAACCTGACTGAAACCTGTTCACCGGCGGGGAGCAAGAGCAACGAGCCAAGCGCTCCGATTAAATGGTGTGAACTTGCTTCTGCCTTTCGAGTTCACAACTAAGAAAAATGTGGGCCTTACATTGATATTTCCGTTTTAATTTTTTGTTTCTTCATTTCTCAAAGACAAGGAGACTTTATATCGACTTTTCAATGACGGATACTTGTGTAAAAAAAAGGAAAAAAAAAAAAAAAGATAAAAAAAAAAAAAGAAGAGGAGGGAAAAACGGAGGACAAAATTGTGGTGTTTTTCAGTGACGAGTTTTTGTGTGTGTGTTGTGTGTGTCCCTCACCTGTCGCCCAATATTGGCAGTTTTTAAGGAACATCGATCTCCTGTGCATTTGGTTATTGTGCTTGTTTTCTCCCTCTCTTGTTGTGGTCATGCGAAATGGCACCGAAGAAAAGAAAATGCGTCAAATCAAAAGAAACGCAAACAACCGACTAAGCAGCTGTCCAGGCCGTGCCGCCCGGCGCCACCGACTCCGTTGTCAGCCCCAAGGTAGGACAAGGTTCAGTGGAAGGAAATGTGGGCAGGGAACGATCAACTAGTGGAGAGGAAGGATTCTGGAGCAAACAACAAACAAGAATATCACCAACTTTACAGTCGTCAAGAAGCAAAAAATCAAAGTGAAGGGGACCAAGGGGATATCATAGTACAGGAAGGGTGATTCGAACATAACACTCGCAACTATTTTGACTAGAAATGAACAAGGGCTGGATGACAACAGGAAACAAAACGATTCAACTAAATGTCAACTTGACAAATTTTTTATCTGAATTATTTGTGGTGAAAAAAAAAAGAAAATGACCTCTTGAGGACGAAACTAGATTTACTCAAACAGTAACAGACCTGAATTGACGATGTTAGCCGGCTCCATAAAGAACTCAAGCAGGAAAAAGACTGCGCAACTCACTCGAACATACATGTCGAAAGAAAATGTGAAAGTAATTAATCTGCGGAGATTCAGGACGAGAGAGGCGAGGAGTCAGAAAGAAAAAGTTGTAGATTTTTTAAAAGAACTGGAACTGACATCGTTTCAACAAAGCTCCCTCAGTGTTGCCCTTCGAGTGGGCAAATGCACCACCGGTAAAAAGGGACCGGTTATCGTACGTCTAATAAAACAGAAAATAAAATCCGAAATTTTTCAAAAAGAGGCGATGCTAAAACAAAAATAGTGTAACATCTAAATAACGGAAGATTTGAACATACTAAATGCACAGAGACTGTACAATTAACAAACAATCCAGCCGTATGACAGCTTGGTCATTCCAGGAAAACTTTACTGTAACTGATAGCAATCTCCAAATTATTCAATCGGAAAATGGAGACCGGGGCAGGATTGATAGATTGTTCCTCGAGACACAGACAGCTGACCGAAGCCAAGTTTCTTCCCAACAAACAACGGGTTGGGGGGTAGTTTCGCGGCACCGCAGGACAACGGGTGGGTGGACACGGGGCGGACGGGCCAGCCAAAGGAGCAGCTACAGACAGTCCAGTCAGGCTGCAGGTCACAGCCCCCGACGGCGGCTACAGCAGGGACGGGTGACAAACGCCACAGGGGCTAGGTCATCGATGGATCGGGGTGAGGGCGTCATCCCCTCCAGGCCGTGTTCTGGACAGTGTGCCAGAACAGCCCGGAGGTGACGGCAATGATGGCACGGTGGAACAGCGTCGCCGTATCCTGTGCTGCGAAGAAGCCCTGTCAATCTTCGGTCTCCGTGCCTGAGGACTTCTCCCGACGATATGTCGGCAGCTGCTTTGGAGACTGGTGAGGAACCATCAGTGACTTTGTGAGTGGACGGTGTGGAGGTTTCAACTCTCATCCTTCTTCCCCTCTCCGTCCCAAACAAGTGACAGTGAAAGGACAGTTCAACAGGTTCAATGAGCGAAAAAAAACAAAAGGATTCTTCAAGTAGGCCGATTGCAGTGATTTCCAAAGTATGTAAAGAGCTCGCGATGGTGTGTGGGGACTGTGTGTTGTGGTGTGTGTGTGTGTGTATGTGTGGTGTGTGTGTCCATCCCTCTCTACCTCCCTCCCTCTCTTTCTCTCTCTCTCTCTCTTCTCACTGTGTGGTGTGTGCGCGCGCGCGCGCGCGCGCGTGTGTGTGGTGTGTGTGTGTGCTGTGTGTGTGTGGACTGTGTGTTGTGTGTGGTGTGTGTGTGTTGTTCATAAGGAGAGAGAGAGTGTGTGTGTTCTCTCTCTCTCTCGCTCTCCTCTCTCTCTCTCTCTCTTCTCTCTTCTCTGTGGGAGGGGGGGGGAGGTGGGGGGGGGGGGGGGGTGAGAGTGAGCGAGGGGGTATGGAAGTAAATCTTCATAGGGAATTCATAAAGTATATGTAGGTGCATGTGCATTCTGGCGAGAAGGGAAGTGACCATTTGTGTGCGAGAGTGCATGTAGTGTGGGGGGGTGGCGCGTGTGTGTGCGCTCGCGCGTGCACGGCGTTGTGACATGCGGGCATGTGGGTGTGTGTTGTTTGTGTGTGTGTGTGATGTGTGTGTGTGAGTGTGTGTGCATGTGTGTGGGGTGTGTGTGTGTGTGTGGTGTGTGTGTGTGTTCGTGCGCGCGCATGAGCGTGTAACTATGAAACTTTGTGAAAGTAAAAATGTTGACTTTTTGATTGCATAACAATGAACATTTAGTATTGGCCATGAAATGTTAGTCTGATCCATTGTGTGAAAATGTTTCGATGTTTATGGAGCAATTTTTGATTTCCACTGTTCCCTTACCCCAGTAACTTCAAGGAAAAAAAAAGTGCGGTACACACACGTAGGCACATGCATATTTAAATTTCTGTATGTGTGTTGTCTAGGTCAATATGTATTCCGCGACTGGACGTATGTTTGTCTATGATCAAGCATTACGACAGAAGTCCAGAACAAGTGAGTGTCAGACATCTGGGATATAATTTAAAGACTTTGATACATGAGCAAACACGTATTGTAAGGGGGGCAGGGGGGGGGGAGTGCGCGCTGCGGTGCGTGCGTGTGGGCGTGCGGAGGGGGTGTGGCGCGTGAGCGTGTAACAGAGAAGTATGTGAGAAGTAAATGTTGAGCTTTTTGCATGGCTAACAACTGAACCATTTAGTAGGTTATGATACTGTTAGTCTGCTCCATGTGTTGTGAAAATGTTTCGATTGTTTATGAGCACGTTTTTGATCCACTGCTCCTTACCCAGTAACAACAAAGAAAGAAAAAGTGAGGTGTACACACACGTATGCCGTGCATATTTTATATGTGTATGTGTGTATATCTAGATTATATGTATACACATGACTGGGGTTGTGTTTATCTTGATCATGTTTAAGAACAAAGTCCAGAAACAGGTGCTTGTCGGACATCTGGATATGATTCAAGAATTTCATGCATCGCAGACATGTATTGTAATGTGTGCGTAAAGTGTGTGCGCGGCGCGCGGGTGTGTGTGTGCAACCACGTGCGCTGCTCGCGGTCCTTGCGATTGTGTTTGCGGGTGTGATCTGGTAGCGTTTGTGCACATTTATGTGGGGGGTATGCAGAGGGGGAAGGGGGGGGGGGGGGGCGCCAATGCGTACGGTACGTTGCTAGTCTGTGTGAGTGGGGGGGGGGGGGGGGAGTGTCGTGTGTGTGTTGTGCTATGTGTGTGTTCGGTGTTTGTGTGTGTGTGGGGGGAGTGGGGGGTAGTGTGGGCGCACCGAGTATTTGTGAACTATTTTGTACAATGGATCTTTTCTATCTTCTTCTCCTACAATACTGGTTCACTCACAAACGAGTTGATCACAGTTGGTTTTGTTGATTTGGGTTTGCTGTTGAGGTCACATAACCTAAGAAACGAATAGAAGTAAGGTTGCTTTATCATTCGCAACCACAATAGTCCTTAATCATCAACGTTCAGATGCTTGTGTTTATGTCTTTTCCGCTCCCCTTTGGACTTGTAAGGCACTTTTTCCTCATGTTTGAAATAAACACTTGACCTTTAACAACCTGTGGCAGAATGTCCTTTCACACTTGAATCTCGAAAATCCATTGTGTGTGTGGGATATTGATGAAGTTGTACACCTTTAGATTGAATTTTGTTCCAGGTTCGGATTGGGGAAAGATACATTGTTTCATTTCGCTTCATCTTAAGAGAAAATAACTTGCAGACTCCACAATCATATGAAGCCAAAACTGTCGGATATCTTGATGGTTTTATTTCCTTCTTTCTTTCTTTCTTTCCCTCTTTTCTTTCGTATATTCCTTCGTTTCTTTCAGGTGTGTGTGTGTATGTGTTTTGTGTGTGTGTGTGTGTATCAGGGGGAAGGGGGGGGGGGGGGTTTTGTCACGGTCCGTGATGACTGTGTTAACCAGTGAGAGACGGGAAGTATGTATTTACGGGAACTGCCACGTTGTGAGGTGTCTCAATTTTGTAAACTTGGTGCTGAAGATAAGTAAGGAAGAGTGGCACCTTTTTCCCCTCCGTGAGCCCCCCCCCCCCCCCCCCCCCACTCCCCGCCGGGAGAAGAGAAAACAAAAGCCATAGAGGGGGGGGGTGACCGGCCCTTATTACATTCCGGGAGATTCTCTGTCATCTACCCTGTCCTAAAATATCGTCGCCTGCCTCTGCATCCGCCTCTCTCTCTCTCTTTCTCTCTCTCTCTTCTCTCTCTCTCTTCTCTCTCTCTCTTATTTTATTTATGATCATCGTTAATATTATCTTGATCATAAACTGTACTACCAGTGGTACTGCTGCTACTGCAACTGTACAGCTGCTGTCAATAACTGCTACTATGCTGGTGCTGCTGCTACGTGGCTGACTGCTTCTCTGCTGATACTACCACCACTATACAATTACTGTAGCTGCTGCTGCTGCTGTCACTACTACTGCTTACTGCTGCGGTGTACTACTATGGCCTTTTTCACTCCTATCATGATTATCATGGGCAAGTAGTTTGCGTTATTGCAACAGATTCTTAAAAACGGAGTGATGTATTCTCAGTATACGGACCTTCAATACAGGTGTATTTTTTGCTGGCAGATTTTTTGCGCAATGATTTGTGGATTGTTTAGAGGAAGAGGAGGTGGTGGTGGGTCGGTGGGCGGGTATGGTTGGTGGTGGAGGGGGGGGGGGGTGGGGGGGGGGGGGTGCGGGACGAAGCGGGTGGGATGGAGTTGGGAGGGGGGGGGGGAATGCAGGCTATGAATCTGATGATGTTTGATGATTTGATGCTGTTGCATTCAGAGAAAGGGAAGGGATTCTAGTTCGATAAATCTTAATGTTGCTTTCTGTATGCTGTACTTTTTATGCTTGCGAGTTTGCGAGGTTTTTGGTGCTGTGTGTGTGTGTGTGTGTGTGTGTGTTGTGTGTGTGGTGTGTGTGTGGGTTTTGTGTGTGTTTGTGTTGTGTGTGTGTTGTGTGTGTGTTTTCTTATGTTTTTTTTGGTTATTTTTTTGGTCCCGGTTTTGGCACATAATATAGGAACATTGTATATATTGAAAGGATTTTTCAAGACTTAAAAGAAACGGCAACAAACGGCGGTTCAAGTGCAGACTTCATGTGCTGAGTACCTTTTAACATTATAATTCTTATTGTTATCATTGGTTTATTTAAGACTTTCTCTCGTTTTGTTTCTTCTGCTATACGTATACAGCCCGTGTCGGTACATACATTAGCAATATTGACATCTGCAAAGGAATGTGGTCTGGTACAAAGGATGCAGGTATATTCTTAGCCAAATGGACGGTCCAATTCACTGGGGGTAATTACGCAAGTCATGATGACGATGATTGTTCTAATGCATGCTTTGTAAAGTATATTCCTTTTTGCTGCCCATTGTGACATTGAATGGATTCTGTTTGTTGCTTATATTCCTCCTGTGGCACTTGATGGGGGGGGGGATCTTTATGTAATGTTTTTGACTACAAGGAAAATCACATGATTCAGTAGGTAACAGGCAAACATGTTAAACAATTTTCATCATAAACTGTCAAGGTCTAGGGAACTTCAGAAAAGAAGAGGTTATATTCCAATATTTAAGAAAATAACATTACTCTATATTATTGCCTCTACAAGATTACTCATTTTGAAAAAGATATGAAAAGTTGTATTTATGCGGAATGGGGGTATGACTGCTTTTTTCTCCTATAACTGATCCAATGCTCGAGGAGTAGGCACTACTATTTACAATAATTCGAATTCACAATAAATAGTGGAAAAACGGACAGCAGGGTACTGTATATCATATCATTTTACAACGAATGAAAAGGACACTGTTGCTCGTAAGTGTTATGGACCAACAAAGACGACCCCAGCATTCTATGAGGAACTCACAAATAGATCAAAACGTTCAACAATAACAACGTTTTGTGGTGGGGATTTGTAAAATGGGCTACTAGAACAGGAACCATTGATTGTTACAATTATAAACACATAATAACCCAAAAGCTAAAAAAGTAGTTGAGGATAGATACAAGATTTGTCATTAGAGATATCTGGAGAGAAAAACTACCGGTTTGTAGGAGATACACAGATGGCGGAGACTACCCCCTTGAACAGAGTTAGGCTAGATTTCTTCTTCTGTCAGAATATTTAATTTGGTATTTTGAAGATGCTGACATTTTACCTGGCTATAGATCTGACCATTCACTGATTACCTAAGCTTCAATTCGGAAAGAAGATTAAAACACAAATACTCTTTGGAAATTTAATTACAATCTATACTAAAGATAAAGAATATATAGATGGAATAAATAATCTAATTAAAAAGAAATAACGAGGAATACACAGATATAGATGAGGGGAATGATATAATGCTAACAATAGCCAAGATGAAAACCAGTGACAGCTCAGACCTAATAACAGTGTATGATCGGTTTTCTTGACTTCTTTTTTACTAATGAAGATAAGAGTAAACTCCATTCAGTATGCCACAATTAAAAAAAGGAATCACAATGTTAAAGAAACAGCTTATGCAAAACTTATCAATGATATTGAGAGTATAAGAACTTAATCAGAAGGAGGATTTGAAGAAAAATTGAAGAGAGTATTAGAGAATTGATATCACTAGAGAAAAGGTCATTAATGGTGTACTACTAAGATCACAAGCAAGATGGGTTGCTGATGGGGAATAGGTTAGTAATATTTCTGCAGTTTTAGAAAAGCGTACCTTTTTTAGCAAACAATTGTTAACTACTGCGATGGACAGGTAATACACTGGACAAAAACCAGAAGACATTAAAGTTACAGTAAACATTTTTTTGAGGATCTTATACCCGAAAAGAATCGACTGTGAAATGCAATATTGATGATTTGGTGAATTCGATACCGAAACTAACAGAAGAACAGGACTTATTTATTACAAGGAGAAAAATAACAATAGGAAGAAGCAGGGATGCATTGAAAAATATGAAGAACGGAAAAAGCCCTGGATCGGATGGGTTTGGAGTGAGTTTTTCAAATGTTTTTGGAAAACTAAATCGGCGTGTTTGTAATCGAGCTCTAAAAGAAAGTTTCAGGAGGGGCGAACTATCAACACAAGAAAGAAGGTGTTATAATCTGTTTACCCATAGAGGAATAAGCAAAAAGAATATGTAAAAAACTGGAGACCTATTTCACTTTAAAACCTTATATACAAATTGGCTCCATTGTATTGCTAACAGATTAAAAAAGGTCTTCCATCACTGATTAGTGAAGACCAGTGACAGGATTTGTCCCAAATAGATACATAGGTAGTAACATTTGGGTAATTTTGACATTATACTCTATCTCAACATAAAAATATTCCAGGGATGCTAATTAATTTAGACTTTGAACAGGCGTTCGACTCAAAGATTGGGATTTTATGACAAGTGCTGAGGCTGTAGGTTTAGGTTAAGTATATGTAAATGGATAGACGTATTCTAAAAAACATTAAGTTACAGTAATCGTAAATGGCCCAAACATCATCATGGTTTCCATAGAAAGGGGGTTGTATGCAGGAGATCAGTTCACCGTTTATCTTGTTTATGTGCAGAATATTATCAGTAATGATCAAAGAAGAAATCGTATTGATGGCTATATAAATCGGGGGAGATTGAACACAAAAGAATATCAACATTTTGCCGACGACAACTCAACTGGATGAACACAGGGGATAAGAAAATCATTTGAAAATCTATCGAGATTCTCTACAGGGTTTTGGGAAAAAATCGTTTATCTTAAACAAAGAGAAAACACAAGTAATTTGGCTTGGAAGACAAAAGCATAGTGAAATAGCTATTGGAGCATTTAAAGATGATCTGGGGATCAAAAAGAATTCATATTATTAGGAATTTGGTTTATCAGGACTTAACACACATGGAAAAAAAGAAACTACAATGTAGAATGATAGAAGTGAAGCACTATTTAAATTTGGCTAAGAGATTTTTTACCCCTTTAGGAAGGGAATTGCGTCTTCAAATCATTAATTCTGTCAAAAACTAACTTACCTATGGTTGATGCTGCCAATTCACCGGACACATTTGTTAAAGAATTACAAGACTTATGTTATGGTTTGTATGGGAATAAAAACAAGACAGGATTAGTCGAAAAAACAGTTATTAGATGTACAGGATGGTGGGTTGAATTACCTGACATTAAATGCTTTCATCAATGCATTAAAATTACATGGATAAAAAGGCTGAGACAAAGAAACACACAGTTGGAGAGACATGTGATTTTTTCATACCCAATTATGAGAACATGAGAAGTACTTCAAATCTTTGTGCATCACCACTCAGACAATATTTTCTGGAAACATGTATTCATGTCGTTTTTAAGCAGTTCTATTATAAATAAACCCGAAAATGCAAGAATACTTGCAGAACCAATCCTTTACAATGAACATTTTTAAAGTAGGAAAGAACTAATAAAACACAAAAACTGGACAACAGAAATGTATTTAGAGTATCTGATTTGTCAGCAAATGGACGATTTCACTATCCCATGGGGGAATCAGAACAAAAGTATAATATCGAAATAGATTTCTATCTTATGGTGGATGTATTATTATGCATTAAACGATACATCAGGAGAAAACAAGGGTTTGCGGAATGAGATAAAAGAATAACATTGAAGCAGAAGTCGACACTGCCCTAAAGAAAAATATATTCTGTAGATAAAAGGTTCCAAAATTTTACGAGTTATAGTAAAAGATATCTGGGAACAAATATTGTGGCAAATGGACAAAGCAGTGAATAGACAGATACCTTGATGAAAGAAATGCTTTAGAATAATTCACCAAATTAAGGATATTAAGCTAAAATGATGCAAAATGAGAACTAGTGCATTCGAATAATTGCAACTAATGTAGCTCTGAAAGAAATGGGAATTGTAGAAAGTTATAAACTGTAGGTTTCTGTGAGAGGGAAAAAAGACAGCATTGAAACATATTTCGAGATGATGCTGAACGTCCACTGAGTTGAATCATTGCAAGAATTAATAAAAGGAAAGTGTTCTTTATAGCGGAATAACCTGTCTCTCTGACTGAAAACAATATATTTGGAGAGATGACAATTCCGTAATGTTACTACTTCGGATCGTATATTCTGATAGCTAAACATACCTTTTTAGCTGGTAAAATAAATAAATGTAAGCCTTTCAAATAACAGTATTTCTAAAAAATACTAAGTGAAGATTCAATCTTGAAAAATACATAGCAACTGTCAATTGATCGCTAAAATGTAACAACTATGGATCAATTATGAAGTATATTTGAAAAAATTGATAATCAAAATCATAAGATACCTGGATTTTAATACGTGCAGGAGAGGATATGGTCAGGATGTGTAGGTAATTTTATCTTGGTATTCACATATCATTGAGTGTGGTTTGTAGCCTTGTGGCCCGTTGCTTGTACTGCATGGCGATACGCTGTGGGAACCCTTTAGGACGATCGGCAATTACATTTATTTAAAGATTTTCTTTTTGATTGTATTAAAGAAAGATGAAGACTCAGATGGACGGGATT
This sequence comes from Conus ventricosus, assembly GCA_018398815.1. Classification (NCBI taxonomy): domain Eukaryota; kingdom Metazoa; phylum Mollusca; class Gastropoda; order Neogastropoda; family Conidae; genus Conus; species Conus ventricosus. The sequence continues at coordinate 23,531 of JAFLJL010018099.1, forward strand.
TCGGTGCTGGTGTGTACACCACAGCTGGGAAATGCTTAAGTCTGTTTTATTTATATGTTGAAGGATCATTGCAGTGAACATAATTATAATATATTTGCGCTATTTACAATCAGCTATCACTGGTACCACACGGAGGGAAAAAAATTATTTCTTATTATATATTGGCAAATAATTATGTATATTGTTTAAGTATTTATGACTTACATAAGAGAAGAGAAAGTGGAGGCGTGGGTGGCTACGTGGGAGGGAAGGGGGTGTTGAGTGGAGTGAGCGGGTTGGGTTTGGATTGCCTTTATTGTGCGTGTAGTTGGTAAGTATCAGAGGCTTGTTGCTTAGAGAATTTAGTTTGTTTGTGTATGTGTGTATATCAACAAAAAGAAAGACACCTTTCTCGGCATAAATTGTACTCTCACTCAAATCCATTCAGTTCGGAAAAAAGATATCGTTTTATTACGTTTCCGGATATTTACTACCATATTGTCAAACATGTACAAATATCATTTAACAACAAAAATGTGTGTTAAATTTGCATCGGAAATGTACCGAACCAAAGAGAAAGATCATGTTGATGAAAGAAAGGAGAAGAGAGAAAGAGGCCACATGGAATGAGAAGAGGTGATTGGAGGAAAGCAAATAAAAAATGTATAAAAAAACAAAAAAACCCTTAGGCATAAAATTATACTTACATTTTGAATAATTTCGGGTGGTTGATATGTATGTAGACAAGTTGAGACATTTTGTTGTTTTTCAAATCATTCGTATTTTTGTTAGGGATGAAAAGTGTAACGGAACATTTGGATTTTTATTTCATTTTCTTGTGTTAGATTTACAACACAATAACCTAATTCGTTCCAGTTTAAACCACAATGTGTTGGTACCAAGCTGAAACGGATGTCATATTGATGATACTGATGATCTCGTTTACATCCTAGTTGACATTTAGTCCATGAGGGAGATGCAAATGCTATAGGTCTTAACCTCTTGCCCTGCACAGCACATGAGGGAGATGTACATGTCTTGACCACTTGCCCTGCATGTACATGTCTTGACCTCTTGCCCTGCACAGCACAAAGGTTTCAAAAAACGCCTTCAAATTGTTGCCAGTTTATATGTTTCTCAACTAATTATTGACCCATTCAGTACATACATTTGATGAAGACTAGTACATACATTTGATGAAGACTAGTACATACATTTGATGAGGAATAGAACATGCATTTGATGAAGAATTTTACATGCATTTGATGAAGAATAGTACATGTATTTGATGAAGAATAGTACATACATTTGATGAAAATAGAACATGCATTTGATAAAGAATGGTACATGCATTTGATGAAGAATAGTACATACATTTGATGAAGAACAGTTCTTGCATTTGATGAAGAATAGTACATGCATTTGATGAAGAATAGCACATGTATGTGTTTGATGAAGAATAGTACATACATTTGATGAAGAATAGTACATACATATGATAAAGAATGGTGCATGCATTTGATGAAGAATAGTACATACATTTGATGAAGATGGTACATACATTTGATGAAGAATGGTACGTACATTTGATGAAGAATAGTCCATACATATGATGAAGAATGGTGCATGCATTTGATGAAGAATAGTACATACATTTGATGAAGAATAGCACATACACTTGATGAAATCCTTCCAGCCATCTGGGGCTATGTTGCACATAGATGGATTCTAGAAATGACAGAGGCCTTTCCCGATTTGTATGCCGTGTGGAAATATATACATCCAAATGACACGGAATCCAGCATGATCAAATGACACAAGGAATCCAGCATGACCAAATGACACATGGAATTCAGCATGACCAAATGACACAAGGAATCCAGCATGACCAAATGACACATGGAATCCAGCATGACCAAATGACACATGGAATTCGCATGACCAAATGACACATGGAATCCAGCATGACCAAATGACACATGGAATCCAGCATGACCACATGACACAAGGAATCCAGCATAACCAAATGACACAAGGAATCCAGCACGACCAAATGACACAAGGAATCCAACATGACCAAATGACACAAGGAATCCAGCATGACCAAATGACACAAGGAATCCAGCATGACCAAATGACACAAGGAATCCAGCATGACCAAATGACACAGGGAATCCAGCATGACCAAATGACACAAGGAATCCAGCATGACCACATGACACGGGGAATCCAGCATGAGAGAAATGCGAGCGTTGTTGCCTGTGCCGATAAGCCTACCCATGATGCATTGACGATTAGATGAGCTAGAATTGTCAGATGAAAAGTTTGATGTTGACTTTTCATTGAAATAGTCCAGAAAATAGGTAACCATGTTGATTAAACATTGAATTTTCCGGTTTTGGTAATATTGAATTAACTGTGCAACTTCATTACTCTGTCATCTCCACGACCCAAACGATGGTGCGAAACCAATGATAAATACTGTGCAACTTCGTTACTGTGTGAGCTTCTCCACGACCAGTTGATGGTGGGAAACCAGTGATGAATACTGTTTTCGACCATGTTCAGTCTGAACGTCCATCACCGTGCGATAGCGAACTTCGGAAGATTAGTTTAGCACTGCCCATTCCCTGTTACCATCCTTGTGCCCCCTGGATGCTGATGCGTCTGTATAAAACTTCACCAGCACTGTCATGCACTATGGCAACTTTAGGATCCATAGCTGATCTTTATTCCGCATTTTACCCATGAACTGAGTAAAGGCATCCTTAATTGTGTATGCAAGTTGAGTTGTTAACAATTAGAGCGAAATCCAGCTCTGTCTGCCCTTCACTTACCATACCCCGCAGGTTTTGACCTCCCGTCCCTAGATGTAAGAGTAGTGCCTCTGAACAGCTGAACATTTCAAGATCATCAGTAAAACCCCAGGTCTGTAATGCTTATTTCTCCTTTTTTTTCCTCTTTGTTCTTTGTTTTTTTTTTCCTTAAGT
>JAFLJL010018100.1:0-2500 GCA_018398815.1 Conus ventricosus
CCTGCTTGGAGCTGTCGTTTTTTTTATCATAAAGGGCGACACTTCCTGCTTGGAGCTGTCGTTTTTTTTTATCATAAAGGGCGACACTTCCTGCTTGGAGCTGTCGTTTTTTTTTTATCATAAAGGGCGACACTTCCTGCTTGGAGCTGTCGTTTTTTTTTATCATAAAGGGCGACACTTCCTGCTTGGAGCTGTCGTTTTTTTTATCATAAAGGGCGACAATCGGATTCTTTCCTCCATCATCAATCGCTGTCGCAGTTGTCTTGCATTGTCGAGGGGAATTGACACCCCAAAATCACTCCATACCAAAACAGCTGACTGACATAATCCATTGTGTGTGTGTGTGTGTGTGTGTGTGTGTGTGGTGTGTGTTTTGTGTGTGTGTGTGGTGTGTGTGTGGTGTGTGTGTGTGTGTGTTTTGTTCCACTTTACGGGGAATCTGTGCTTTGCATTGCTAATTGCAATCAACGACTGATGACTTTTTTTTTCGGGCAGGGAAGAGCTTGAGGAGGTGGGGAGGGGGTCCTGAGTCCTAGTGGCCGAGAGGAAGGGAGCTTGTGGGTCTGTCATCGCCCCCCCCCACCCCCACCCCCACCCCACCCCTCCCTGGTCCTCCCACCCCTTCTTCATTTTCCCCGTTATTCCATTTGCCCACTTCCTACCTCCGCAGATGACCTTTTTTGGGAGGTTTCAATTCTTTTTTTGTTCCCTTGTGAACGTGCGCTTGTCAAGGGAGATAACCGTTTTTTTTTTGTTTTTTTTTTGGGGGGGGGGGGGCGTTTTTGCGTTTGGATTTTCCCCCTTCCAATGCAGCCCAGGTTGTCCAGAATTGCATCTTTTTTTCACAGATAGGATTTTAATCTTGATTAATTAAGTGCAGTTGTTCATATTTCTTTCCACATTGTTTGAATTTGAGGTGTTCTGATTTTTTTTTTTTTTTTTTTTTTTTTACAATTTGAAAACTCCGGAATGGCCATTTTGTGACGAAAGCAGACTGTGAACGAGCATTGATTTGTTGTGATTTGATGTGATTTGATGTGATTCACGAGAGAACAGTCAAGAGTCAACTTAAACGTCACACTGCAGAGGAGGCTGGTGTTGTTTTTTTATGGGTGGATTGAGAACAATTTTTTTGGATGGAGTCTCTTTGCGTCGTTAGGTGTTTGTTTTCATTTGCTGCTTTGTTTGTTTCTTTGTTTGGTTTTGTTAGGTGTTTGTTTTCATTTGCTGCTTTGTTTGTTTCTTTGTTTGGTTTTCTTCTGCTGCTGGCAAAATAGAACCGCACAACAACACGTGAGTGTTTCTTCACAAAAAAACACACAAAAAAAACCCAGACCAATTTGTCCTGTGCTTGTGCATGTCTCTTAAGGGAGACCTCTTTATGGAGCCCATGCCACGGCCCTTTGTTGATTTACTCTTCGCCTGCAAGCCTGTTTCAAGCCTGTTTCAAGCCTGTTTCAAGTCTGTTTCAAGCCTGTTTCAAGCCTGTTTCAAGCGTGTTCACGTCAAATCATTGCTAATGTCTTTTTTCTGTGTTTTCTTGGGGTTTCCTTTTTTTTTAGTCTTTTTAATACTTCTTGTCTGGTAGATGGACAGGTGTTTCCCCTCCTTTGTATTGAGGGTCTGAGAAGCCCCCTATGATGATGAGTTTTACACCTGTCCCATGGTGTGGGTTTGTTTTCAGGAATGCTTGTCCGTCAGAAGACAGTGGTGTCCCTTTTGACGTGCCCAAACGTCCCTAGTTTGGATACTGTCCCTTTAATGTACTTGGCGCGGAAATGTGTTGGGTGTGCTGTTGAAAGGTGTCTTTTTTTCCCCTGAGGAGAAGGTTTAGGAGGAGAATTGGTGTGTGTGTGTGTGTGTGTGTGTGTGTGTGTGTGTGCGTAGGAGGCTGATGAAGTTTTCAGCCCCACTGCACCTTCAATGGAAGGGGGCGTTTTTTGTAGCATGGCTATCATAGAAAGAATATACGCACATTCGTAATTATTCTAGTGTTGACACACCAAAAAACGTGTGTAAGAATTGTTTGTCACACGCTTGCGCTGCGTTTGCTGCGCACGCGTACGTGACTGGTCATGGACGTATGATGAATTCTGTGACGGCGTGCTAGCGTGTGTATGTTGTTTTCGTGTGTTGTACCGTGCACAAAGAAGTGTCGATGGAGCTGGGAATGATACGAGAATAATTAGCAGAAACAAAGGAAAGAGACAAGACATTTTTTTTAAAGGGGTAAAAACCTTTTAAATGCAAAACAGATGCGTAAATATGATGATTTAGCTAACAGCTGAAGAGCAAGAGCGCTGTATTGGCAAATGGTCTGTAATTGAAGAAGTCAACATGGTCTTCGGCGTGCGAAAACAGTTCAAGGGAAACAACTGGAGCAACATATGAACAGAGAGGAAAACCATGACTTCCCACCTTGCACCCGGTACGGTAAGGGAGGGGAGAGAGAGAGAGAGAGAGAGAGAGAGAGAGAGAGAGAGAGAGAGAGAGAGGTGGG
>JAFLJL010018100.1:7500-10000 GCA_018398815.1 Conus ventricosus
CAATGTTTCAAAAAGGTGCAACCTATGTTTAACTGAAAAATGGTTAATACTATGCAAACCACACTTAGCAACTTTAAACACCAAAACAGAAATAGTAAACAACTGCAGGCATAAATGGAAATTGTTGTTAGTGAATACACCCAAAACAAAAACCTGAAAGCCCCCCAAACAACACGTGCAGCCAACCCGCACGTGCAAACAACCGCAAACGGGAGCCCACACGCTATATAACATCGGCGGTGGGCAAACCAAAAACCATCCTGATGACAGCGCAACGCGCTCGAAACAAATTTATAGATTCTGTTTTTAAAAAACCTATTTTAACAAATGTTGCTCCCCAAGGGTTGAGCACTATCAAAATCATTTTGGGTATTTTAACCACACTAATCTATCTATCTATCTATCTATCCATATATATATATATATCAGGGATGAAAACTCCTCCGCCGTTTCCGCCGTCTCCGCCGTTATTTTTTCGCATCTCCGCCGAAAGAAAAAGTCTCCGCCGAAAAATTATTCGAAGAATGATGCTCAGAAACGATCTCAACTTGTCTGCACAGCGAATTTCTTCTCTGTCGGTAATGTTCTCAAACGGCGTAGTTCTCTTTCTGTTTCCTTCCAGTATCATTTATCATCATGGCGTCGATTCACAGTGAGAGTTTGCCGCTAGTGAGTGCAAACAAAACGAAAAAAAAAGAAAGAAAGAAGTATGTGAACCACTAGAAGACCGGTGGCAGCAGAAGGACGTGTGTGACCGCGGAGTCGCGGATGCAATAAGAAAACATGACAAAGACGGCGAATTTGAGTGTTTTGCGAGCCTTGCCAAAAACGTGTCTACTTTGGTAGTCGTGGCTTTGTGGCAATCAGAGATCACGTCGAGCGTCCCAGTCACCAAACAAAAATGTGTGTGTTTCTCACACCATTACGGCATGTTTTCAGATCATTGGGTATGCAACAATCTACGTTTAGATCTAATTTCCAAAGATAGTTTGACTCCTATCTAAGTAAGCCTCTTCCACTCGTTAGAGTCTTCAAAGCAAGGGAAAAAAAAAAAACGTCAAAGTGACGAAAAGAATATAAAAGAACAAATGACATCAAAATAAACTGATGTCACAACAGTATTGTGTAACACTTTTCCCCTGGTATAATGCAAACGTTTGCTACATTTGTTAGGTGTCTGCTAACAGCCCCCTATGAAATCCTTTTCCAACAGCCCACTCCCCCACTACCTATATACTTTCTCTACCCTCCTCCTTCTCCCCCAACCCCACCCTCACCCCACAACACGCATACCCCACACACTTCGCCCCTCACCCCCACCCCCACCTCACACACACACACACAAACAACCCCCCCCCCCCCCCAACACACACACACACACAATCAAACCCCCCCCCCCCACACACACACACACACACACTTGTCAAGAGGGGGGGGGGGGGGGGATATGATTAGTTGTAAGAGGGAAGTTGGGGGCGGGGGGGTGTACTGTTGTGACATCAGTTTGTTTTTATGTCATTTGTTCTTTTATGTTCTTTTTTGTGTTTAGTGTTTCCTGACGAAGGGTCTAAGGCCCAAAAGCTTCAGTTTTTTTTTTTTAAGGACTTCAAAGTAATCATTTTTCATATTGTGTTTATTGAAGTCCAGCAGTCGTTTTCATACATCTGATTTACTTAGTTTTATTTCCCACTCTGATTTACTTATCTACAGGCCTTATTCTTTATGTCCTGAAAGCACTGTTTGTCAAATTTTCTTTAGCTAGAGTTCTGAGGATTCATCATACTAAATGTTTGTCTCAATTGACATAGTTTCTTTCCCACATCAGTCTCAGTCTTCATGGTGTTGAAAGCTGGTCTATAGAATGAGTTGTTTAGAAGCAAGAAAGTGATTTCTAAAGATTTTTATGCCATATTTAATACAAAATATGCTTAAGCTTTCAGGGGGCGCCGCCCCCTGACCCCCGCTGGGCTGTTGCCCATGTACCCCACTGGGGGCCCATGGTGGAACCCCCAGATCCCCGCCAATCTCCTCTTTTTTTTAAAAAACTGTTTTCATCCCTGATATATATATATATATGATGGTAGTCCTTCGGATCCGAAGATGACGTTTGCGTTTCTGCAGCTCATCGATGTACGCGGAGGTGGCTCTGCAGCCCCAATCTATATATTATATATAACAAACTAATAAATTCCAAGGATAAGTACTGAGCACCATTCCAGCAACTTACAGAGCAGCTTGGTGTTGCAATGACTGCAAGAAATATTGAATTGTAAACAAAGCTTGCTCTTATGTCTTAGATTGAAGAAATAGGGGGAGATAAGCATTCATATCTGCAGTGGTAGATAATTCTGCCTAACTAACAGTATGTGCTTGAGTGGGTGAATGGGGAAAAATAAATATAAATGCTTCTCAAAATGAGCCTTCAGCAAGCTTATAGTCTCCAAGGGGGAGACAATCTCCAATAAGGAGGGAAACTGACTAACATATAACTCCTGGTCAG
>JAFLJL010018100.1:12500-23550 GCA_018398815.1 Conus ventricosus
GTCGCATCTCCGACCAGACTGTCCGGAACAGGCTGCATGCTGCTGGGCTGAGGGCTTACAGGCCCTACGTGGCAACGTAATGACGGGGCGCCATCGACAGACCAGACTGCAATGGGCTACGCAACACAGACACTGGACACTGAGGAACCATTGGCGACACGTCTGGTTCTCGGATGAGTCACAGTTTCTGCTGCAGCGCCATGACAGGAGGCGAAGGGTTTACCGCCGGGTTAATGAACGCAACCAGCAGAACTGCGTCGACGAGGCACCTCCGCATGGTGGCGGCAATGTCATGGTATGGGGGGCCATCAGCAACACAGGCAGGAGCCAGCTGGTGCGCGTGGAAGGTCACCTGACAGCCAGCAGTACGTCCAGGTCATTGTTCAGCCACACGTCCTGCCTCTAATGGCCACTCCAGGGCCGTGTTCCAGCAGGACAACGCCAGGCCCACACAGCACGCCTGACCACAGCCTTCTTTACCGCCAACAACATCAACACCCTGGCCTGGCCCTCTCTTTCCCGGATTTGAATCCTATTGAGCACGTTTGGGACGTTTTGGACAGACGCCTGAGAGTGAGGGCCAACGCCCCAGCGACTCCAAATGAACTGTTCCGGGCATTGCAGGCCGAGTGGGCGGCCATCCCACAGCAGACAATCAGGAACATTATTGCTTCATTGCCCGCAGATGCCAGGCTACCATTGCAGCCAGAGGGGGTCACACCCGTTACTGACTTTGGAAGCGGCCTGCCGATTTCCCTGAGCGTCTGGGGCTGGTTCTTTACCACAGCATTGCAGGGGAGGACTTGTGTCCTACTGATGACCTGTTTTTGTCATTTTCACATTAAACGTGTTGTCACACTGAGCTTCAATAAATTGTGTTTCAAATCGGCAGCTTGGCATTTTGCGTTTCTTTTTTTGAACAGTATATTAGGGAAACGAACTTATTGTGACAATCAATTATTACTTACAATGACTGCTGTGATAGTGAATATAAAGTAAGTAAGGTAAAAGTACGGAGTTTGTTCACAGATTTTCAGGGAACGAAGAAACCAGATGACAGTGACCCTTACGGTATAGCAAAGACAGAATTTATGAAATTCATAAAAAGAAAAGAAAAGCGCATTATTATATGATCTGGGGGAAATCAACTTGGTCAATGCATAATAAAACAGGACTCTCGGAGAAGGTGAGTACAATTTCAGTGATAAAAAAGCAAACTAACGCCAGCCTGGCAATAAAAGATTAATTCAGACACTTTTTAAGTCTGCTTGAAAAAGTCACGGTAGTAGGAAAAAAAAATCATAGAGTGAACCGACTTCCATAATGGCGGCAATAAGTACGTAAGAACTGTTCATCACAGCCCTCTATCAAGGGAAAAAAGTGCTGTTCACTATGTAAATAACGGAATGAAAAAGATGCCATCCAGATAGGATTACAGGAGAAACGATAAAACAAAATGCTGGAGGCCCAATAGTGATTTTTCACACTGTGTAAAACTTTACTCTATAAGGGGTGTGTTTACGGATGTTGTAGTTCCTTTACTTAACAAAAAAATCGCAACGATCAGTCAACTATGGAAGAATATGTTTTATGTTATATAAGCTGTAAAAGCTGTACTACAAGGGGGAACAATTGGCTTCAGAAACGGATAGAAAAGCACGAGCTGTAAAATCTATACTACAAAAGGAAACAATTGGCTTCAGAAGCAGATAGAAAAGCACCAGCTGTAAAATATTATACTACAAAGGGAAACAATTGGCTTCAGAGGCAGATAGAAAAGCACCAGCTGTAAATATATACTACAAAGGGAAACAATTGGCTTTAGAGGCAGATAGAAAAGCACGAGCTTACGGTTGAACGCTGAGCCGGTTAACGGGCACTTCGGTCCAGTTTATGAAATGTTTGTACATTGGGGTTTAAATATGTCATAATACTTTTCATCTATCTATGATTTGTCGTCCTCAGTGTTCCATCTATCTTCGTTTTAAAGCTTGCTTTAAAACATGTTACCTCTATAAAATCCAACGCCTCCCCCACTTATTCTTTTGCGTGCAAACTTTCTACTCATTCCGTCTTCTTTCTTCTTTCCATTCGAACATTTTATACAAAGACTACACATTGCCTGCAGAAAACAATCATCTGGTGGATTCAGTGTGTCCCCTAAATGCACGATTATGATTAGAATCATGGACTTCAAGATTGGTATTCTCCCTAGTGGCGTTGGAATTCTTTTTTTAGAGAATGTAAATATCTATGTTCAAGACCACCCTATCTTATTTTGCACGAAAAAACCCCCTTTTCACATCCAAGTCACGTCCCTCTCATGTCAGTTTTGGTCAAAATTAACACCTGTTTTCCAAAAAAATTAACACGCCAAAACCTCTAAAAATCGACGTAATCAGCACATTAAAATGGGGGCTTACATGCAAGATAAGATTTGGTGATCGTGAACCTGTATATTTACATTCTCTCCAGGAACATAAAATCAACTAAATACTTTAACATTTATATGGCTTGACAGTCCTGCCTCAGATGGTTCCAATCAATATTGGCTGCAGGACCTCCTGTGCAGTGGAGCGTGCAAAGCAGGTCTGCACCTAATAATGCATTATTAATCATCACGGATGGGTCGAGCTGTCACGTGTGCGCGTTCACCCAATCGACAGGGGGTATGACATCATTTTCTGCTGGGGAAGTTGGAATCCGACCGGGTGCTGGCATTGTACATCGGACTGCTTAAGCGTCTAGACGTGCGTGTGTTATCGCTCTCACTACACTAAAAACCATGGCTGATTCAAGTCTGGAAGCTGGGCCTTCTTCACAAGAAACCACAATGGATGCCAGTTCTTCAAGAAAGCCAAACTGAGCATTTGCTTTATTCGGATGATCAAAAAGAATAATATTGAAATACAAAAAGTATTATCAGGAAATGATTTCATAAACTTGAAAAATTAGAACGTGGCGAGCCTTGCTCGAAACCAACCCAGCCGAAAGAGAGTCTAAATCTTTTGGAAACGAAGCAAGGAAAAAAGTGAAATGACAGTAAGTGAACTGGATGCTTTTTTACGTAATTGTTTTGTATAGCAACTTGATTATGAGCCGATTGATGAAGGTTCTTTATGAGCTAAAAAAACATCCCTAAAATTTTCGCCTGTTTTACTGAAGGTGGTTCGAGATAAAAGTGAAAATCGTAAAACTCTTCGACAATTTTTTGCTTTTGGGCCCTTGGCTTGAAGAAAAAAAACTTTTTTAAAAAAAAAAATTAACCAAAAGCGCCCTGGGATAATTTAAAAAACTGAAATTTGATGAACCACGCTGGAAAAAAAGACGGAATTTTTTTGTTTTTTCTATATAAAATTTCCCAAAGCTGGAATTTCGACCCACGTTGTATGAAAAAAAGTTATTTTAAAATATATGCAAGCGACTTTGGGGCTTTCGCGAGTTCTGGGCAGAGCGACTAAACGACCTGCGTGAAAAAATAAAATGCTACTAGCCGAGGAAGCAGACCCCAGCCTAAAGGCTAACTACCCCGAACGTGTCTTTTTCGGCGGAAAAAATGACTAAAAAGGGCCCCTCCGGGGCCCGAAAATAATACTAAGGAGGTTAACTCTGCACCCCCACCCCCAAAACCCCACGCATGCCCCCCCCCCCCCCCCCACCCCACCCAAAAACCCCATGCATGAAAACCCCACCCCCCCCCACCCGCACCACCCCTCCCACCCCCCCCCCCACCCCACTACCACCCCCCACCCACGCGTGCACCCCCCACTCACCACGACGAACGCACGCCCACACAACACATTTTTCCTACAACGCGTGCTTTAACTGGGTCAAAACGTTTTGCGATTAATTGACTAGTTGTTTAAAGCCACACACTATAACTTCTTCTGATTTTTGCCCCCAAAAAAAAGAGAAATAAAATGGGTGATCGTGAACAAAAATTTTTACATTCTCTCCCCATAATATAAAAAAATTAATTGGGTTTTCAGTAGCCCTTTTACTTCCAGCACTTTAAAGTCGGGGATTGAGACCTTACTACTTTTTAATATGATCTTTATTCCCAACATATTAAAAAAAAGAACAAAAACTGGCTTTCCGTTTGATTAGCTTTTTTCATCCCAAAGAATTTATAGCCCCCCAAATTTAAATTTTTTAAAAAATCCAGTCTCCGCCAAACCCGTATAACTGATAACGCAAAACCCCGCCTTTGTTGCGGCAGTGCTCGTAGAATCGTAGAGGGTAGCATTAAAAAAATTTTCTTTGTTTTTAAATGTTTTAAGTGGAACATAAAATTTGGGTTTCGAGAAAATCAGAAGGGTTTTTTACTTCAAATTGTAAACTCTTCTTTGTACTAAATTTATAAGCTCTGCATACTGTGAAAACCTAAAAATTTGAGCCCGGCCTTTTGGGGAAAAGGTACTTCTTCTTTCTTTAGCGGGAAATGATAGTAATTCGGGTTTGCTTCGTTGATTTTTGCAATATGCTAAAATTTTCCAAGTTTCCTCTTTTAAAAAAACAAAAGTTGTAGTAAACATCGGTATTTGTATAGAGTTATTTGATTGCCCTTTTTCGTCATTTAAAATTGATCCCGTTATTTGAGCTTTCGATTGTTAACCCATTTTACTTTAAAGCATTTTTTTAAGGGGAATCTACAACTCCCCGCCCATTTTTCTTGGGGCGTTAAGAACAACGCTCGTTTTTCTTGGTTATATAGATGTACTCCCCTTTTTTTAAAAAATTAAAAAAAAAATTTAAAAAAAGGAAACCTTTTTAAAAACAAAGAAAGCGCAAAAAAAGGGAAAATAATTTGACTATGGCCTGGCCACACCTTTTTAACCAGAAAACAAGTTCGTTGGGTCAGTTGACAAAAACATCCTAAAGCCTGGACAAAATTTTTCTTAGATGAAAGTAAAGGCCTACAAGCCCGGAGTGCAAAAATTAATACTCCCTCGGACATATGTTTTGGGGCCATTAGGGGAAAGCACGACCAAGTCTGCTACTAGATCAGTCTACAGGCTTTTACGCAAAAACAAATTTTTAGCCAATTTAGAAGATGCATTACTTGCTGTTGGGTTTTCCCGCACATACAAGGTTCAAAACGTTCTTGCAATGCTAGGTCAAAGGTTGATTTGTTGTAGGCCATGGATTATACATGCACCCCTTTACCTTAGATACGATTGGCATGTAGAATTTAAAAAATGAAAACCTTTAGTGGGGACGACCCAAAATTAGGGGACAATCAAGGCTTAAACACAAGGCCTGCACCACCCTTTTTTAAGGAAAGTACCTAGCCCTGAAGAAAGCGACCCAGTTATAAGCGCCACACAGCCAGAAAGCAGCCCACAACCAGAAAGCACCCCGCCTGTTAAATCTGCCTAACACTGACGTCACACTAGCGAAAAGACAGCCTTGTTGTGTTTTTAACTTTTACGGATTAGCCATACTTAATTCACTAAAAAATTAATCCAGTGGCTAGCACCCCTAATGTCCACAGATGGTCAGCCTTATAACCAGCAATTTTGCCTATAGTAGACAAACCCAACTAACAACATGCCTATTATCCCAGGCAGAGCATCAAGCGCTTTACCCGCTAACTTCTTTAATAGGTTTGCTAGATGATGCAATTGTTTTCTAATCCAGCTTTTACCAGGCTGTGGTGTTGGAGGTGCTACTGGCCCGGGTTGGGTTTGCACTACCTTTTAAAAGCAAAAACGAGTGTAGAGATAGCAAACCCTACAGCTGTTAATATACTAACTATTGTAATCCCTGTTCCTGAACAGAGTCCTTATTCTTTCTGCTAGCGTAGTGTTTTCATAAAGTATTCTGTTTATAGTTTCTCTTATTTGTTTGTTTGTGATGCTAGCTGCGCCCTGTTAGTAGACAGCACTTCTAACCTGGCCGCCCTTTGTAGCATTAAACCCTGTATTTTCTGCTGTATTCTACCCTTTTCTTCTCGCCCTAAATTGTTATCATCCGCATCAGCCAGTTTATTTTTTTCTTCTTCTATCTCTCTATCCAGCTCACCAAGTTTTGCTAAATTGTTTGTTAGTTCCCCTCTTTTTGTCCGTAAAGCCTCATTAAGTCCCAGGATTTTACGCATAGGCAATGGAAAAATCTTCAATTTTTTTTTAATTGTGTCTCTCATTATCAATTTTGCCATTAGTTCATTTTGCTGTTCGATTTAATTCTTGAAGAGGTATGTTTTGTATTTTAGATTGTGTTGGCAACTTTTGCCCCAAGTTTTGTAAAAGACTAACAGCTTCGGGCCTTAAAATCGTCAATAAAGTTTAATTGCCTTTGGTCAAGAAACAGGGAGATCTCTAAGAATTGGGGCCCCTGCTTAAAAACTGGGTTGGGTCTGGTTTTGCAGTAAGCCGCACACTTTTTTCCTTTACTGCTTCTTACATACAATGATTATTTTTATCTGTTGAAAAATCAGAAACCTAAGTGCTTCTGGCTGCTCTGCCCCATATGGCTATATAATGATTCAATTCTATCTAGCAATCGTATTTGACTTAATCCTACTCCTTGGGCCTGCTGCTGCTCCTTCAAGCTCTTCTTGCAATGAAGGGTGCAGTTTCTGTTTCATCTTCTTCTTCTTCTTCAAAAGGATTAATCGCGTCAAATCTTATCCATATTTTTTATTTATATTCTTTTTTGTTTTATAAAAAATGAATCATACGGTTGTGACCTCGATCCATACAGAAAAGAGAAGGAGCCCCATGGTGTAAAAGGAAAAAGGTAAACTGTATTAGCGTAAATTTCTCCATCAACAGTTCACCCTGAACAAACTTTAATAGTTATGTTCCCGGACTTGGCGCTGGCGATGTTTATAATGCCAGGAACTGCTAAAAATATCATTCAAAATAGATATTAAAACGACAGATTTTAATGCTACTGTTGTTGCTAATTTGGGAGGGCAATCGTTAAACATATATCAATTAAACTGGAGGGCAGAGAAGTTCTTTGTACTAAACGAGGCAGACATTTTTTCCCTCTATTCTGACCTATGGCTGCCTAAAAAAGAAAGAAAATAGAAAGTTTATCAGGGAATACAAAGCCCAAATGGTCTCAAACACAGGCTTAAAGCGGGGGATGCAAAGAATGATGTTAAAGATGAGGCAGTAGGGAGAAGCATTTGGCAACAGATTCTGCATCCCCCTAGATTTTGAAAATGTTAAAGGGCGCATATTTCCAATTACCAAGGTGCGCTAAAAGAAAACTTACTTATGCACTGACATTTAATCCCAGCGATTCTGTCGTTCTGTCTGAAAACCCTTTGGTAAATACACAGTCAGCGACATTTCTCTTGAGTTTGATGTTGTTACTAACCCCCAACTGGCCCGAACAATCTTAACCAGTATAAAAGTAAAAACAGTTATTTATTATGAAAACGTTATACACTCCATTCAGAAAAAGAAACAAGCGAGACACCCCTCTGGAACATCATCTAAATCAGTCTCTGAAGTCTTTTAAAAGGAATTTTGTTCTTGTTTACTAAAAGAACAACTCCTTTTCAGGGGAGAATCGAAGTGTTTTATAATCCAAAAAAATTGAGAAGGTTGACTGTGCAATTAAAAGGGAAGTCTGATCAGTTGTATTCGGGTCGCAGCTTTTACTCACCAACACTTTGATGAAATAAGAAAGTTGTTCGCTGGAGGTAGGCAAAGGGATCCCGCAGTTGTTTGTGTATGTAAAAAACTTCGCCTTTATGATGTAAGACTCGAAGACTATTTAATAACTAAATATGGGCTGTGGTTGGATTTTAGATCCACATTTGACAACAGATTGTTTGGAAGTAGAGAAGGGTAGGGCCAAGATGGGATAAAAAATAAATATTCACAAGAAAGCAGACGGAAACGCTCAATACAAATGCATATTTTTTTGGTTTGTGATGCTCAGTTAAACATTGAAGAAAACAGGCTAAAAGACGCGGCTTATTAAAATTGTAGAAGAAAAATAACCTATTAAAAACAGATGGATAACTTGAAGTTTCTGCCTAAAGATCCGCACTGTTCTCTTATCTGTGGGATTATGGGTGTGGGAAAACTGTCTTCATACTTCTTCTTCTTCTTCTTCCTAATATACTGGTTCACTCAAAAACGAGTAGGTCACCAGCGCCCTTTGTTAAAAGTAGAATAAAATAACATAAAACAGTGCGACTCAGACTGTTGGCCCTGGAGCAAATTTGGCAACAAGGGGTGCGCATCGATATTCAATAAAATATCAAGGGAAGTAAAAATAGAAAAAACGTCAATATGCAGATCTCCAAAAACTGTCGAATCAATCTGTTTTTTGAACGAGACTGCACCGTGGCAATCTTGATGGCACCCGGCAGTGAGTTCCACAGCCGTACAGAACTGGGATAAAAAGAATGTAAGTGGCTGTCAATATTTGATGCAGGTATGGTATAACATTGACCCCCACTCCTGGTGCTACTTTTATTCAATACTAGTTGTTCCATTGGAATATCAATTACTTTAGCTCTGCCCTTTGAAAAAGGTGTTAAGTTTAATAAAAGCTCTTCTCTCTTCTAAGGGTTTCCATTCTAATTTCCTCTGTTCTTCCTAGTATTCCCCTTTTCTCTGATGTGGTTCCCTGTTACGAACCGTGCTGCTCTCTTCTGAATCTTTTCAAGGTTATCAATGTCCTTTAGATGGTAAGGATCCCAAACTGAGCAACCATATTCCAGTACTGGTCTAACCAGTGTTTTTGTAGCAGTCGTCTTTAACCTTTTGGGGGCAGTCATTGATATTCCTGTATAAGAAAGCTAAGATGTTATTTGCTTTCTTACATACTAAATTGTAATGTTCTTTCCATTTGAGACGACTATCTATAATCACGCCTAAATATTTAGCAGCATTAGTTTCTTTAAGAATAGTATTATGGATAGAATAATCTGATCTAATTGGTGAGCGTTTGTTACATATACGCAACACTTGGCACTTTTGGGGATGAAATTCCATTTTCCAAGTTCTTTCCCACTCTTGTAAAGCGTTTAGATCTTCTTGTAGAATCCGTGTATCATTCTTGCTTCTAATTGTTCTATATACTAAACTGTTTATCTGCAAAAAGCCTTATAGTAGTTCCAGGAGAGAGATTTCTACTTATGTCATTTATATAAATTAAGAAAAACAAGGGCCCCAGAACAGTTCCCTGTGGTACACCTGACAAGATGGTTTACAATGGGATGACGACCCTTCCACAACAACTTTCTGCGTTCTCCCAACGAGGAATGATCTGGCCCATTTTAGCAAAGAACCGGCAATGCCAATGTGTTCTAATTTAAGCAGCAGGCCTCATGGTCAACCTTATCAAAGGCTTTAGAAAAATCTTGATTTGTTACAAACAATATACAGGTTTCATTACGAACACATTGTTATATCTGCACAACCATAAAGCACAACAAGTCTTACAAGAAAGGAAATTTATTTGGACAGACGAGAATATATTTTTAGTTGATCCTAGCGACAAACTGAGCGACTGTTTAGAACATTACTATAGACTATTTGAGGGAACTGAACACTGTTATTATTGATGACTGTTCAGCTGAACGAGACATTGTTAAAAAGAAAAGCTCTGTCAAAGTTAGCCTTTAGTGGACGCCACGCCTTAGTTTGTGTGTGGCTCTTAACTCAAAAATACAATGCTGTCTTAAAAGACTTTAGATCGCAGTTAAAATCGGTTGTATTATTTTACACTAAGGACAAAGATAGGTTTGAAGAATGTTTAAGTGAAAATTATATAATAAGGGACAAAGATGAGCTAAAAAAAATAAAAGAGCAGTTAGAAAAATCTAAGCACGCTAAGCTATGCTTACGGACTGACCTCCAGTTCAATACGTTTGTTTATTGTAGATTGTTTATTATTGATTGTTTATAACAATTTGTTTATTATAATTTTTATATTATAAAAAGAATGTCTCGGGGGCCAGAATCAAAGCGGAGCTAGCTCCTAAATGCATTGCAGTAGAGTTAAAAGACCTAGCAGACACAACCGAGTTTGATCTAATAGGAGTGCCAGGAAATGTTTATGGATTTGAATACACAGATGATGGGGCTTACAAACGAACAGAAATTGAAGACAAAAAACGACAGCAATATCCTACCCTAGAAGAGATAAGAAATTTAAGGCAAACGATTTTGGCAAAACATGAATACAAACTTCATAAAGAGAGAATGCTTGGGCGTTGCTTCCTGAAATTGCTTGGAATTTAAAGTTTGAACTACGAAGTCCAATGTATACTTTGATAAGGAAAACAATTTTAGAAAAGCTTTAAATGAAGGTCCCATTCTTGTTAGCTAGTTCCAGGAACACAACAGAAAAAAACAGATTGAAATAACTAAGCGAGGTTCTGAATATATGCTACAGAGAAAAAGATCCTTAGCTGAAGTGGGGGATGACACGTCGGCTTAGAATTTAACCCAAAGCTACTGCCACTACCTGGGCAAATGACGATGATTTTTCGCTTATTCATTACTCCGAGGGAGGGCGATACTAGTTTGCCAGAAATACGTTAATTAGGGTATACAAATAAAGGCTGAAAACTTGGATGCTCCTCTTAAGCTCAGTATTGCAATTACTAAAAACGGAGACAAAATAACCCCCCATGTATCATCTGACAAGGTTACTGTGATGGTTGACATAGACAAACTAACAGTACTTGACTTTATTTTCATTAAGTATGTTGATTTTATTGCGTTTTACTCTGTTAATGAAGTGCTGCCAGAAGGATTAATAAGAGATATGTGCAAGATTAATTAATAAAATAATCATATTTAAAAATGGAGAGTTCAACAGTTTAGATTAAAGCAAATAACTGAACTTCAAAAGGAAATAGAAAGCGACTTGGATAAGTATAGAGTTACTAGAAAGAAATATGCTAAAGCTTTAAATACTCTTTCTTATGTAATTACTGGCTCATCGGCTGTAGCTAGCGTAAGTGCTGGGTCTAGTGTTGCTGTTTTAGCTACTGGGGTTGGAGCGCCAGCCTCTTTAGCATTAGGGGACTTGGGGTGTCATGGTTTATGGTGCCATGTCTATGTTGTAG
>JAFLJL010018100.1:24550-44494 GCA_018398815.1 Conus ventricosus
TCTGTAATTTCTGAGCGTTTTTTTTTAAAAAAGTCGCCAAAATAGGGAAAGTTTTTGGGGAAGGGTTTTAATTTTTGGGCCCCGAGTTTTTTTTAATAGTAGCTTTGCCTCTTAGACAAAAGAAGCATTGCGGAACGAGTCTCATCAACTTCCGTTCTGTTTCATAGTTACCTTGGCACTAAAGTGGATCAAATTGTAGATTTTGGAACTGTAATACCCGCTAACTTATCTAAACTAGCCATCAGATGTTGGGCAGAGTCATAAAAGGATAAAGAGTCGAGAGTAAAAGTCATATACTTTTCTGAAGATTGTGCAATGCAGGTAACCCTCTTATATTCAGAAGTCACTGCTTGCATGATAAAATGAGAATCGTAGCCTCGTAAGTTATGAAAAAAGATAGGCAGTTTCCATTTTTTGGATCAACCTTAAGTTGAAGATTACAATTGTTATGCGTGGCTCCTCTGAACTTTCCAGTAATGTGATCGTGGTCTCTTACTGTCGCGTCTTTACTGTTAGGTGTTAGCTCTAAGCCGCAAAATCCAGCAGTGTTTAGATAAGGCATAACGTTCTTGGTCTTCAGGAGTCATAACAATGTCTGAAAGATTTAGTTGGTTGGATAACTGATTGCGAAGTTGTTTCATCTGCTCTAAAAATCTACTAGCTGCGTTGGGGCCTCTGTAAATCTCTGGTGTTGTGTGTTGGCCGTCTGACCTAACAACAATAAACGCATAAGAACAGATCTGATGGTGGGTTAATAAGGTTGTTTTTTGTTCTTGCTGTTGTGGACCATAGTACTGCGGTAAGATTGATTCAAAGTCAGCATAAACCACGTACGGGCTCATTTGCATTTTGTGTACATTCTTAAAACTAACTTTAGACCCGGGTTTAGGTGTGAGGAGTTTGGTTTCACAGTCTACAATACTTTTACAATAAGTTCTATGCTTGGCAGCTGCTTCTATAGTAGAGGGCTTCTCCAAACACCTTCTACAAATCTCCTGTTTAGATTTATGCTTTGATGTATAGGCTAACAGTCTGCTTATTGTTCTGATTAATACATAATGACTCTTTGTACTATCTGCAAAAAGTATCAAGTCTACATGCTTGTCAAGTGAATCGCCTAAAGTAGGAGCATTGGGAGAAATCCTTAGAGGGACTAGATTGGCTACTACAGACCATTTGTTTACGTTTACGGTGATTGGTTTGTTTTACTCTTCAAACTCAGATATACTTTCTATACTCACTGGAAAGGTTATGTTATCAAAGTTCAGCTCTTGTTTGTATGCTCATAATTGGAGACTCTGTTTGCATGATTTTTAACAGGATGTAAATGCGCTAAAACACACCACATAAAACACATGTTGTCAGAATTATGTATGTTTAAAACTGCTCGTTTTAACTCCAACTCTTTTGGGAGAGGAAGGTGAGAATTACCAACTATAGGATAGAACTTTGTTTGTCTCAATCTGATTTGAAGGACTGTTCCTTCAGCCCATCCAGAACCCCTTAACTTCGCCTCCTCACTTGCATGGTTAAACTGTGTAAGCATGTAATCGGCCCAGTTAGAATTAAAGTCGTGATAGCTAATTACTTCTTTCTGTTAGTTGAAACCCAGACTTCCATGTTACTATCGCAGGCGTTATATAATCAATCAGAACAACCAACAACACTTTTACTGGTGGGTCCATCTGAAGAGACTCTGGGATTTTAGAGATAGCATGTGCCACACTTTCATGAGCGTTTGTAGGGTTAATGATGTCCATGTCTACTTCACTAAACATATTGCTAATTGTTTGTCACTGCTAAATATTCTTCCATCGTATATAGTTTTCCATCCTCAAATTTACTTGGGGTCGTCATTTTTAAAGCCGCAATATTTACGTAAATCAAAAAAATAAATGTATATTAAAAGTAAGTAAAACGGGCTTTTTATTCTTCACCCAAGCGTTGCAACACTTCAAGCCACGTTAACCTTACAATAACACCCACCAATATTTTAGCTTTTTCTAAATAAACTACAGTCAATGTTCATCATTTTGGTTGCTTCGTTAAATATTTCACTATTATCTTTTATTATATTTTTACATCACTCTAAAACCAAAATTCACTAAAATCAATGTTTAATGCTTCATTGTTTCGTCAAATAGTTCATTACACTTCTTTAAATCAGATTCACTGAGTTTGGCAGCCATTTTTAAATCTAAAATAAATAAAAAAGTAATTGTAAATTCAGTTATTATTAATAGTCTTTTTCTAATCGTAAAACTGATCAGGTTTAAAAGTAACAGTTACTCCTTCAAGATCATCAGACACATGCAGGTCAGCATCTTCGGGGGCAATATTATCAAGTAAAAATGGCAAAAAGCTTTATAATTGGTTTAGGCCAAGACTTGGGATTTTACTAACAGCTTTCAATACGCTTCTCGAATAGTTAAGTTTCAAAAAGTTCTGTTATAAATTCATCAAACATGTCCTTTAACACTTCTATATCAACTCCAGCATTAATCGCCCACCCAAAATCATCAAATATTTCTGTAAGCTTTATAACTACCTGGGGGTTCATTTTTTAAACCAGATTAAAATCATAAATTAAAAAATAATTAAGTAATCAGTTTCTCCCTCTCCCTCATTCACTCCCTCATCTCTCTCTGTGTGTCTCTCTCTCTCACACACACAAACAAACAACAAACAAACAAACAAACACACAATAGATAGGGAGGTGCTTGTGGGGGCTTTTTGTGGTTCACACTTGAACAACGTAAATTCCCCTTAAAGCAGGTAAAGCAAAACGACGAAGCAAAACGCGAAGCAGAGCAATACGTTGAAGCCACAACAACAAAAAAGCCATTTTCATTATATACAAAAGTCATTTTCATTATAATGGGCAGGCCGTCTGAAAAGGGAGGGCGTTTAACAGAGTAAAACAAAAATGTCAATACTAGTTGACCTATTTCGGCGCTACTGCCTGTAGCGCGACCTATTTCGGCGCTACTGCCTGTAGCGCGACCTATTTCAGTGCTCAACCTCTTCCCCCCACACCGTAGCCGGCGTCTCCTCAGACCGCGGCAGCCACTGCGTGTGGCGGTGAGTGAACTGACTGGCATGCTTGATCAGTTCCGCCATTTTTACTGAGATTGTTGCTGTTCACAGTCGGAACAATTGACAGTGCCTTCTCAACCCAATAGCGCCCGATACTCCTCACTGCTTTCAAACATGGTTTTGAGCACTTTTCTCAATTTAAAGACTTCATAAAAAGACAGCCCAACAGTGCTGAATTTGGATGGTTCTGTTTAACGTCCTCCAGCCTGTGCAAACAGGACATATTGGGACATGTGTTTTTACTTTAGATGTAAGTAGTCATTTGGGCCGCATAGCGGTCGTCTGAAGATAGTTCAGCTGCGGTTGTTTCCAAGGCCATCGTCAGGGCCACCGGCGGCCGTCTTCATGCTGAGTGGCGACGGTCCTGTGCCGCGTGAGGCCGACTCGGGAGATGTACGAGGCACAAGTCGCCGAGCCGCTGCACGTAGGTCATGCCCACTCTGCGCCCAATGAGGTACAATTTCCACCCTCCCCCCCCCCAAAGGAGAGCCCTGCTAGGATGGGCAGGCCACTGGGTAGTTCGCAGAGTGGCAGCGCCTCGTCGCCAAGTGTCACGCCACCTCGAGAGCCGTCCCCCGGCGACACAGGCTAGTCCCGTCGTCACTCGTAGTGCGAGGAAGGAAATCTAAAAAATTTGGAAATGTATGGAAATAACAAACGAGATATCTCTCTCAGCCTCCGGGAGTAGGAAGGACAAATTCAATATTGTTTTCAACCATTTATTTTTCCCCGTTTCATTGTGCATTTCTTTCCCTTGTTCTGCTTCAAAAAACATAAAAGTAGTTTCCAGAACACCTCCATATTGCAGATTGAACGCCATATCAATCAGCAGAAACAAAGTTTTAAAGTCAATCACTTTTATCGCACTCTTCACTGCTCAACACCGCCAAGAGAAATGACAGGACAGGGTTGCCCGGTTGCTAGCAACAAAATGTCACGTGATTTAAGCCCAGCCCAGCAGAAAACGACCTCATACTCCCTGCCGATTGGTTGAACATGCGCGCGTGAGGTACAGGCTCCTGTGCAGTAAAGCATGCGAAAAACAGTGGGGGGCGTTTCAATTTTAAATTTGCAATCGGTCTGGCAGCCCGGCAGTGAACAAACAGGCCTGTCAAACCATATAAATTTTTATTTGATTTTATGTGTCTGGAGAAAATGTAAATATGTTTGTTCACGATCACCCATCTTATTCTGCACGGAAACCCCCGTTTTAATTTTGCTATTAACGTCGATTTTTAGAGGTTTTGAGGTGTTAATTTTTGTTTAAAACAGGTGTTAATTTTGGCCAAAACGATATGAGAAGGACGTGGACTTGGATGTGAAAAGGGGGGTTTTCGTGCAAAATAAGATGGGCGGTCATAAACCCGCAATTTACATTCTCTAGGGACCACCACTGTCTTCTGACGGACAAGCATTCCAGAAAAAAAAACCCACACCATGGGACAGGTGTAAAAATCATCATCATAGGGGGCTTTTCAGCCCCCCAATACAAAGGAAGGAAACACCTGTCCATCTCCCAGCCCAGAAGTATTAGAAGGACTAAAAAAAACACCCCACCCCAAGAAAACACAGAAAAAAAAGGCTTTTGGGCAATGATTTGACTTGAACACGCTTGAAACAGGCTTGCAGGCAAAGAGTAAGTCAACAAAGGGCCGTGGCATGGGCTCCATAAGAGGTCTCCCTTAAGAGACATACACAAGCACAGGACAAATTGGTCTGTTTTGTTTTTTGAAGAACACATCACGTGTTGCTGGCGGCTCTATTTTGCCGCAGCAGAAGAAAACAAACAAAGAAACAAAAAAAGCAGCAAATGAAAACAAACCACCTAACGACGAAAAGAGACTCCATCCCAAAAAAAAAAATGTTCTCAATCACCCCTAAAAACACAACACCAGCTCCCTGCAGTGTGACGTTAATTGACTCTTGACTGTTCTCTCGTGAATCCATCAATCACATCAAATCACACAAATCAATGATCGTTCACAGTCTGCTTTCGTCACAAAATGGCCATTCCAGAGTTTCCCAAAATTGAAAAAAAATTAAAAAAAAAATCAGAACACCTCAAACTGCACTTAATTAATCAAGATTAAAACCTATCTGTGAAAAAAAGATGCAATTTGGACAACTGGGCTGGACTGGAAGGGGGGAAAATCCAAACGCAAAAACGACCCCACCCCCCCAAAAAACAACAACAACAAAACAAAAACCCAAAAACAACAAAAAACGGTTATCTCCCTCACAATCGCACGTTCACAAGGGAAAAAAGAAAAGAATTGAACCCCCCCAAAAAGGTCATCTGCGGAGGTAGGAAGTGGGCAAATGGAAATAACGGGGAAAATGAAGAAGGGGGTGGGAGGACCAGGGAGGGTGGGGTGGGGTGGGGGGTGGGAGGGCGATGACGACCCACAAGCTCCCTTCCTCTCGGCCACTAGGACCCAGGACCCCTCCCCACCTCCCCAAGCTCTTCCCCGCCCGAAAAAAAGTCATCAGTTTGTTTATTGCAATTAGCAATGCAAAGCACAGATTCCCCGGTAAAGTGGAGCAAACACACCCCACACACACACACACACACACACACACACACAAACACACACACACACACACACCACCACACACAATTGATTATGTCAGTCAGCTTTTTTGGTATGGAGTGATTTTGGGGTGTCAATTCCCCTTGACAATGCAAGACAACTGCGACAGGGAATGATGATGGAGGAAAGAATCCGATTATCTCCCTTTATGATAAAAAACGACAGCTCCAAGCAGGAAGGGCTAAGGGCGACTCCCAGTGGATTGACATGGAAAAAGGCGTTGATCTCTTTCAATTGTACAAAAGGGGAGTGGGGCATGTCGCACATTTTGAATGATACAAAGGAGGTAAGGAGGAAGAGATATATCACGAATAAGTCTTCTTTGAAAAGGCGAGAAACCATCTTGTATTATGCTGAATGTATAAAAAAAAAGCTGCTAAAGAATCGAAACATACATATAGATATGTCCATATATATATATATATATATATATATATATATATATATATATATATATATATATATATATATATATATATATATATAATATATGTATACATATATATAAAATTAGAGTTAAAAGACCACTCAGAATTCTAAAAATGCTCAACCAAATAGGGAGCGACATAACAGTTTAAAATAAGATTTTACACAGAGGTGGTCTTTATTCCATTTTAAAATCCTATTTTAAACTGTTATATATATATATATATATATATATATATATATATATATATATATATATATATATATATATATAATCAGAGTTAAGCCACTCAGAACGCTAAAAGTGCTCAACCATGTAGGGAGCGACATACCAGTTTAAAATAGAATTATATATATATATATATATATATATATATATATACTGGCTTCCATAAAAAACGCGAAAACAAAACAAGCTGAAGGTTGGGGGTGAATTTTATTGGTCACAATTGTACAGAGTGGAAGCGAGAATTCAACGTGATTTGATTCATTACACCGGTAATGTGTGAAAATGTCATCAGCAATATGTCTTTTGTGTGGAAAATCCAAGGTCACGTGACAAACCAGCTTGAAGTCCTAATACCGTGTGTGGCCACCATTTGCGTTGACAACTGCTTGACACCTGCGGCTCATTGAGTGGACCAGGTGGTTGATGCGTCCCCTTGGCACACCAGCCCACACATGGACGATGGCCTGGTGAAGTTGAGCCGCTGTTGCTGGTCGTGGACGCAGGAGGTCCAACCGTCTGCCAAGTTCATCCCAAAAATGTTCTATTCGGTTTAAATCGGGACTGAGGGCTGGCCAGGGCAGCACATTGACGTTGTTATGCTGAAGAAATTGCTGGGTGGCCCTGGCGGTGTGTGGTCTTGCATTGTCCTGTTGGAATGTCCAGTTTGGGTGTTGCGCAAAAAAAGGAACGACATGGGGTCTGAGCACCTGGTTGATGTAGTGCTGTGCATTGACACCCTGTCCGCGACCAGGACCAATGTTCTGAAAGATGACTGGTCCTATACCCTATGGCGTGGTTAATGCCAATTGCACCCCATATCATAACGTTCGGGCCTCCCCAGGGGTTCCGCTCTACCACACAGGAGTCAGCATAGCGTTCACCAGGTCGACGCCATATTCTGACACGACCGTCAGCCATGTCAATACAAAAACGGCTCTCATCTGAGAACAGTATGCGTCCCCACTGCTGCCTGCGCCAGTTGATTCGGGCTTGTGCCCACTGCAGCCTGTCCTGCCGGTGTCTTGGTGTCAGTACCTGACCTCTGTGAGGACGCCTACATGCCAGCCCGTTCTCCTGAAGATGCCACCGCACAGTGTTGAGGCTGATTCGTTGCTGGAGATTCCCAGGCACCTGTCGAGCAGTGTTAGCGGCTGTTTGCTGCCTGTCCCGCAGATGGGTTCGAACAAGATGGCGATCCTCTCTTGGTGTGGTGACCCAAGGACGGCCTGGCCGGGGACGATCATCAGTGGTACCAGTGACTCGCATGCGGTGCTACAGACGATAGATGGTTGAGATGTGGACGTTAAAGATGTTGGCGACCTGCCTGGCATTCACACCAGCCTCCAGATGGCCTAGGGCACGATTGCGTTCCTCTGCTCGTAGTCTTGGCATCTCTGTAGCGCTCAGACGGCAAGTCGTTACCTGAACCTTGTAGCGCGGCTTTATAAAGGCTGCATGCCTGCGTACTTGTCGCTGGTTAACTTTGCTCTGCATGGTGTGCACGTGCCTCACATGCAGCAACCAGTTTGCCATTTTTGTTGACCCTCCAATGCCAGGAATGATATGTTGCTCACACATTTTTTTTTCACTGCACGTGAGTCTTGGACCCAAACAATTTTCCACAATGGTTCAATATTGTAATTTCACCCCTTTTTCACCCGAAAAATAGCCTTTAAAAATTTTCGCTTTTTTGGAAGCATATTGCACCGATTTTTTAAAATTGAAAAAACAGACCCTGAGGGCTCGTGGCTTTCCCTACATAATCCACATGGGGTTTGGGCTTACCCGGGCCATATAGGTATTTTGGTTCAGGAAATGGTGGGTGTTTGAACCTTATTTTCCATTCCAAAAATCTGGGTGTGCTTTGCTCCACACGCAGGGAAAAAAAAGGGGGGGGAAAAAGGGGGTTACCCTTCCATGTTTGTGTTATCCCTTTTCACGTGCAGTTTATTAGATTCAGAACTCAGCAAGAGTGGTGTGATCTCACTTTAAAGTTTGGTGGGCCCGGGGGGCTACACTTGGGAAAAACCCTTGGTGGACATTGGCCTGTTCTGGTGCCACGTTTGTGCTGTGAGTTGACTTCGGTCGACAGGTAGCCCCCTCGGGCGTTTTGCCTTTTGGTCGTGCATCGCGGGTGTCTGGGCTGCCCCCTGGGGTTTCGGGTGCTGGGGGGGCCAGCCGCAGTTTTCGTCGTTCTGTTTGTACATTTTGGGGATTTTTTTGGTAAAAGTAGGTATGTTGGGATGCGTTGTCTTGGCACTTTTTTCGTCGACTTTACAAAGGGAGATAAAATGACCTTTTTGAACATTTCCTTTTTTCTTGGGGAAAGGAAAAGGGGGAGAAGAAAAGGGGGGAAAATAAGGACTAAAACGAACAAGCTGAGAAAAAGGTGATGGGGTTTGACCAGGGGGTTGTGTAAGTGGAAACAGAGGAAAAAAAAAAAAAGAAAAAAAGGGAATTTTTTGAGTGTTGAAAAATGTAAATACTATCATTGGTTCGTTTAAAAAGGTTGGTTTGAGTTGAACTTATTGTGACGGGGGGTTTCGAAGGGAAATGCTTTGGGGAACTAACAAGGTTTTTGGGCCACTGGGGCTGAAAGGTTATGATTGGCTGTTCACGGGGTTTTTAAAAAGGGAAATATTGTTATTGGTAAAAGGGTACTGGGTCAACACGGGGTTTTTTTAGGTGGGTACCCAAATTAAATAGATGATTTAAGATTTGTTCCACATTGTTGGGATTTGGGGGATGGCTAATGCCAAGGGTATTGCCAAGGGATAACCTGTCCGCCCATTGTTTTCTTGGAATCAAACAGAATTTGGGGGGGATGTTACAAAACTGAAATTTGTGTTGGGGGAAGGGGGTTTTATATGCCGGAACCGTATGTAAGAAAATGAACTTTGGGTATAAAAAACGGGGGAGGGGTGATAAGGAACCTTTGTAACTATTAGGCTCTGGGGTGCGAAAGGAAATCCTAAAAGGGGCGAACAAGGGGGTTACCCGGGGTGATTTAGTTGTTTAAAATATCTACGTTAGAGGTAACAGCAGCAAGTCAGGGGTCGCTTCCCCAACCTCCGGGGGCCCTACCCACGGCAGGGCCGGTATCGAAGCGGGGAAACGCAAGGCTGGCTTTCTTGTCCCTGACTTCCCATCTCGCAGTCCCTGCAATTACCCCCATCGCACTCCCCATCCGCTGTGCCGGGCTGTTTTCCCACCCCAACCCCCCCAATACTACAACCCTTTTCCTTTCCCCCCCCACCGGGGGGTCTTCACACCGGGCCATTAACTCGCCTTGCTGGCCCTTTTGGGGGTGTCCCCCGTTGCTGCGGCGCGAGCTGTGCGCCGTTTGCTGCGGCGCCGAGCTGGTGTCGCTTTGCGCTGGCGCCGTAGATGGTGTCGCTTTGCGGGCTCGGTCGGTTTTCGCCGTTGCGCTGCGCCTTTGCTGTATCGCCTTTCCTGTTGGCCCTTTGCTGTGACCCACTGATTTGGAAAGCCATTGTCACTGCACCTTCATCTTGTCTTTCAAAATTGCGGGACCCGCCTATCGCGTGAGACTGGAACTCGTTTTTATGGGCCTGGTTTTGTGTGTTTGATTTTTTTGTGACATTAAACACCTAAGACTTTGGTTTGGTGTCTGCTTTAAGGAGGGAGGTGTTTTAAAAAAAAAGGGAAACTAAAGGGGAAAATTGGAAAATTTGGTTGTTGTTGTTGCGTTTTTGTCTTTTGGGAAAAGGGGTTTTTGTGGGCAAAAAAATTGACTTAATTATGTTATGTTTTAAAAAACTGTTTGGCCTGGGGAACCTAAACCCTTTAAGCAAAAAAGGGGGAAAATAACTTATGGGCTCCCTGGCCATGGAATTTGTTGTTCAGCTTATCTAGACGGTTATTCATAAAATCCCTCATTAAATTTTGGGGATAAAATTGTTTTCTTGACATCTTATTTCGTTTATCTTTTTGTTTATTGGGGGAGGGTTTGGTTTTTAACGCCCGGCTTAGCGTTCCGGACAAATGGGGGGGAATGGGGGGAAACCCCTTTAATTTGGTTGGGTAGGGGAAAGGGTATAAGGGGGGTCGGAAGGGGGGTGTCAAGCCCAAATCTGTTCGTGTGCATGGTAGGGGATAAGGGGAGGGGGCGTCCCCCAACAGGAGTAGGTATTTTAGTGTTCCCTTTTTTTACAATGTTTTCCAGCTAACGGGGCACTAATTTGAAAATGAGGGCTGTTTTTTAGATATGGTGCTTAGGGGTTTAAAAAAAAAGAAAAAAATTTTGCCAAGATTTATGCGCTTTTGGCGCGGGGTGGGACACAAAGACCCTTTTTCCCGGGGTTGGAAACGGGGAAGGTTCGCCGGTTTTATCCCTGTTGTTAAGGGGGCCATAATCTACTGTATTCAGGTGTGGATTTTATTTTTCCAATACCTTTGAGACATTCCCTTTGAAGAGTTTGGACCACGGAGTGAGTCATTGGGCGATTGTTTTAAAAAGGTTTTGGATTTGTCGGGTGACGTGGGAGGGTACGTCATGCCTCGTCATACGGGCTAACCCCATACAAACCAAGGACCATGCGCTCGAACACCCTGAAAGGGCCTAGGGGCACTAAACAAGGGGGATGACGGATGACTGAGCGATCGCCGTTTTTGGCAGGATTTTTCAGAAATGGGACGGCGGGGGATCCTTCTTTTTTCTGACTCGGTTAAGGTTGAACAAAGGAGAAGATATGAGCACAAGGGCTAGGCTCAACAAAGGATAGAAAAGGGGGGGCCCGGAGGAGCAAACCACAGCAACAAAGGTGGGGAAGAAAGCCCGGAAGAGTGAGAATCCGAAAAACAAAGGATGGGGAAGAGAGGTCGACCCAAAGAAGAGGAAAAAGACCCGAGATTTGATTTTGGCCCTGAAGTTGCGGAGGCACAAAAAAAGGAGAGGGGGGAGAAGAGGGGAATTCGAAGAGGGGGTTGGATCAGAAAAAGGAGGCCGGGAAGGGGGATTTTACCTTGGAAGTTTCATTGTGGGGCAGGCAACATCCGACGTCTCATCGGGGTTAAAGAACCAACACGCCCCCTAGATCCTTTGGGAAGGGAGACATTGACATTTATAGCACACTTTGACATCCTGGTTTGGTAAAAAGGTCCCAACGTCGGGCCCCCCACTCTCGATCAAAATTACTTCGGGGGAACAAGGAAGCGCCTCGACCGTCAGAGTTAGGTCCTAGGGCGTTAAGAGCGCTCGTTTAACACTTTCCCTGGACCCGGGGGCCAAAGGGAAAGAAGTTCGGTGGGTGGGGAAAGGATGGGGCTAGTTTTTTGGTCAGCTGCTAGCAAAAATGACGCGGGTTTTTCCTTTTGGGGCACAGCAGGGGGAAGGATAAAACGACGCGGAGGTGTAAAGACTGATCCTACGGGACAATTCTTTTCCAGCCCCCTTAATCCAATTCACGGGAGGTAAGCGACAGCCTCAACGCAGATGGGGTGCCAAGAACCCTTTTTTTTGGGGCCCGGGCCCAAAACCCAAATGGGGAGGCAAGTGGGATCGGTCCCGAGAGGGGACCACTGAGGGCCCCCAAAAAATCAAGGGGGGACCCACCGCCTCAAAAAACCCCACCACAAAAAAGGGGGGGAAGAATAGCCCAAAAAACCCCCAATCCTGCTGGTGTTTAAAACGCAGAACCCCGGGCAGTCGCTGGGAGGTGTCCTGAACCCCAGGGTTACACCGTCGGGATAGTGGGAGAAAGGGGTCAGCGGGCCCCCACCTTAGTGGACCTTTCAAACCAAGAGAAAACAACCCCCCGGTGTTGTTAGGGTCAAGGGTTCCGCCAATCTTTACCACACCGGGACAGGAATACCGTCGTTGCGAGAGGCTGGTCTTGAAGATGCCTACACAAAAGCGTACCGGGGTCGGGGGTCGTCTAAGTCCAGATTTTGTTCCCAGGGGCCCGTCGTGGGATGTTGTCCCCCCCCATTTATCCAAGGCGGGAAAAGGGGTTTGGTTAGGTCACCCCGGAGGAGTGCTGAAAGGGAACTTTCCCGGGAAAAGGGAATTTCAGATGGACGAGATTCCCTGTATGCGACCCACCTGTCGTGCTGTATACTAGGGCCCAAAGGGGAAAAAGGGAAAAAAGCAAGGGTGCTTCCCTACCGGTAAGGAGAGGGGTTTTTGGGATGTCCACCAGAGAATTGACCCAGTTGCAGGACAGGGATGACACGCTCATAAGGCGAAGAGCTTGCCACGGGGCAACCGTTTTCCCAGACCAATAGGGACATCCAATACTTCGGGAAGGCGGGAGTCGGAGAGGTAAAAGGGGCCACGGGAAAACGTCACCCAGGGGGCTACCCTTTGATTTACGTGTGTCGGAGGGCTCGGGGCACACTTTCCCGATTCTGGTCACCTGGGAGCAGAAAAGACCAAGGATCGGGTTGGGAAAAATTTTTACTGCCGGGAATTGCCGATATCCGTCTTACGCCAACTTGTCGGCTTAAGAACGGTAACAAGGGAGAGTCCCGAAAGTTCCTCTGTTAAGATGCCATACTAAGGAACCTTTTAAAGAAGGGCAATGACATCATCGGCCTTTTTTTCCAGCCCAACAACGGATATCAAATAAAAGTGATGGTGGACTTTGCAACTGGGTATCCAGAGGCGTGCCGTTGCGTAAAATTGGGCTAGGTCGAGCAAAGCAATTTTCAACCTTGGAAAAGGGACGGGAACCCAAACACGCTCAGGGGACGCATTTACGGGTGGGTTGTGGGGAAATTTGGGCTGCGTCATCGGGCCTTCGACACACCCTACCACGCATGCAACCTTGGTTGAGGGTTAAAGGGCCCCCTCAAGAGAAATTTTGCGTCGCCACCCAAAAAAAAAACCTAGGGAATGGGCCGGTGATCCACACTCTTATTCGCTTTCAAAGGGTGCCCCAGAAGTACGGGATTCCACCCTCGAGTTATTGAGGACGGCGATCGGGGGTCCTATAAATGCCAGGGACTAGGTTCAACCAAGGCCAGAACTAGGACGTTAAGTTTTGGGTTCCTTGTGAAACCCGATTGCGAATCGGTGCGTTTCCCCGGGAGAACTTGCGTCGGCAGCAAAAGGGTACAAGCGCATTTCGCTCAAGGCAAAACCCAAGGTTTCAGGCCGGGAAACCGGGGTTTTAATCCTCGGCCACCAAAACAAAAGCTTGAGTTAGCCGGCAAAGGGGCCTATCCAGTGCAAGCGCGTGGGGGAAATAACTACGAATTGCTGGGGGGGCAAAGACAAACTTTTCCCCCGCTAACCTTTTGAAGCGTTAGGGGCAGATTCCAGGGAAATCATGTGACGGGGTCACTTGGGAAAAGAGGGGGACCCTGAAAAAAGGGGTGGTGACCCCCCTTTAGTTCGGGATCTTCCCACCATTCCTTGGTCGCTACAGAGGGGCCCAAGGATGTGGGGCGTGCTCCTACCGACCGGAAATTTTTCCCCCCACTTTGGAGTGGTTAAAGTTTAGTCAATGCTGCCGGTCCGGGTTTTCACCTTTGAGGCTGTCAATCAAGTTTAACACGAACACCTTAACAAAGCCTACCCATACCTTCGCTCAAAGGGGAACCCTTCGAGAGGGAAATCAGAGCAGCAGAAAAGGGGTTATCGAGCCTCAGGTCACCATATTTTTGCCGATCGTTCGGGAAAAAAAGGGCGGAAAAACCGTTTTTCCCCGGAAATTTCCCCCGGGTTGAATGGTCATGGGGTTCGACGCAAGCCGATCCAAGTTAAACTTTTTTCCATTGGTAAAAGCAAATTCACAAGATCGACTTGGCAAAAGGGGATTTGCAATTTCCATGGGGAAAACGATCCCCTAAGCACATTTTCTACCCAAAGGACATTTTCAAGCTTTAACCGTTCTCTGTGCACACTGGCGGTTCACCAAATGAAGGAAGCTGCGTTGCCATTAGTCCCGGATGAGACAACTTTAGAGACATTTTTGGTGGGCCCCTGAAGACCGGCCACAATCCAGACCGAAGAAATGTTTCCCGATTTCGGGTGTTCACTCACACCAGACCGTCTAATGTGATTGGGGGTCACAATCGGGTTTTCTAGTCACACATTGGTGGAGGGCAGATCAGCCCGAGAATAAGATGGGACGTATCAAGAGGGACACGGGCCCATGACCAAAAACAGGGCGGAGTTTTCCGGGGTTTTTTGGGTACATCCTTTTTTTCCCCATTTTTGCTATATAGCGAAACCCCCTGACCACTTTACCAAAAATAAAACCCAACGTTGGAGGGAAAGACACGGAAGGGGCTTTTTTAACAGAAGACAGGGTTTTTTTACCCAGTTTGCAGTTTTCCAGTGCCCCGGGAAAAACACCGTCAACTGGGTTGGGCATGCTTGACAGCGATAAGACAACCGCCGTACATTTCCAGCAGGAAACTGAACCAGGGGAACTGAAATACCCCCCCATGGGGAAAGGTGCTTGGGCCCTGGGGTGGGGTCCCGAATTCAGCCACTTTAAGGGTTTCCTTGTGGGACAGACAAAACTCGCCTCTTCAGTTTTAAGAGGATGAAGTCCCAGTGGGAAAACCACAGGGGGCATTCAGCTTTACCCTTTCATTCACTGCAGGGAAACCCATTCGTGAGAATGTCCGGGTGATTACTTAACCATATTAGGTTCCAGGGTTTTATCCAGGAAAAAGGTACTTTTGGGTTCTGATGTATTGGGGAAATTCTTGGTATCACGCTAGGGGGCACAGGGCGACGATGTGAGACCTTGGGAGAGGTTAATATTCGATCGGGTAGTCCTGATTTTTATTTTAAAAAAAAAAAAAGTTTTGGTTAAAATCTTTTGGGAGGGGGGATTGTCACCGATCTTTTTCAGTGGAAATCAACAACGCCTACGGCTCTTGGGGAACGTACATCTCCACAGGGGGGGAGGGTTTCCCGGGGCCCTAAAGTAAATGTTGGTTCAGAAAGGGTGGTGGGGTGTTGATACCCTTTTGTTCCATTCACATACTGGGTGTGCGTTTGCTACCATCCAGGCAGGGGAAAAAATAAGTGTGGGAGAGAGGGGGGAGCCTTCTGCTCATGTTTGTTCGTGTGGGGTCCCGTTTCACGCGCATTTTTGTAATTCAAATCAGCAAGGATGGGGGCTGATCACGGGTTTAAATTTGGTGGGGGGGGTGGGTACACTTCGTTCAAAAACCTTTTTTGAAAGCATGGGGCCCGTTCGGTGCCACTTTGGGGTGATCGACTCGGGGACATGGTACCCCCTCGTAGCTTTTGCTCTTTGGCTGCATCGTCGTTTCTGTGTGCTGCGACCCGAGGTTCAGTGCTGGGGGGCCACCCAGTTTTTTTCGTCGTTTTTGTTTTAGCAGTATGTGGATTGTTTTTGGGGAAGAATGGATGTTTAAAGGAAGGGGTTTTCTTTGCACATTTTCTTCGATTGTACAAAGGTTTTAAAAAATGACTCAAATTTTAAACTTTCCATTTTCTTAGGGGAAAAAAAGAGGGAAAATGGGGGGAAAATAAGGGCTAAAACGAACAACTGAGAACATTATGGTGGTTTTGCCAGCGGGTTGTGTTGAGAGGGGGAAACAAGGGAAAAAAAAAAAAAGAAGGGGAAATTTGGTTTTTAAGGTGAATGAAAGTAAATACTTCATTGGGTTTATTATATGTTGGTTTGGTTGGATTATTCTGACAGGGGTTCGAACGGAAATGCTTTTGGAACTAGACAAGGGGTGTTGGGCCCCTGGGCTGAAGGTTATATTTGTCCTGTCACGAAGTTAATTAGAAAGAAAGTATTTTCTATTTTTTTAAAAGTACTGGGGGTTTAACAGCCGGGTTTTTTAAGGGGTAACCCCCAAACAATATATAAATTAAGATTTGTTCCCACTGTTGGGGTTTTGGGGGGTGCTAACCTAGGGTGAATTGGGAAGGGGATATACCCTTCCCCTTCCCCCTTGGTTTTTCTTTGAAACGAGACATGAAATTTTTTGGTGGGGTTACAAATACGAGAATGTGTTGTGGGGAAGGGGGTTATATACCTGTGTAACCGATTAAGAGAAATGTAAAATTTGTGGGATAAAAATAGGGGTGGATAGAGGGAACACGTTTTAACTAATTTCTCGGGGGGCGAAAAAGGAAATCCTGGAAGGGGGAAATAAGGGTTACCCTTGAGTAGGGGGTTTTGTATATCTAAAGGGTTTGAGGGGAAACTATGCAAGTGCAGGGGAGGGCGCTTTTCCCCCCACCGGGCCCTGGACACCAGCGGTCAGGGGCCCTTGAACGGAACTGGACGGGAATTTTTGGATTCTTTTCCCGACTGTCCGGGGATCGTCGCAGGGGCCTGCAATTACCCCACTGCCTCCCCACCGCTGTCCGACTGTGTCCCCTTTCCTTACCCCTCCAATACTACAAAACCCTTTTTTTCCCTTTCCTCCCCCTCCGCGGGGTCTTCACAGCCTGGCCCCCTTAAAAGTCGCCGTTTCTGGCACCGTTGCGTGTCGCCGTTGCTGCGGCGCCTACGGGTCGCCGTTGCGCGGGGGCCCCACTGGTTTTTGCCGGGT
Organism: Conus ventricosus; assembly: GCA_018398815.1. Lineage (NCBI taxonomy): Eukaryota > Metazoa > Mollusca > Gastropoda > Neogastropoda > Conidae > Conus > Conus ventricosus. The sequence goes on from JAFLJL010018100.1 coordinate 41,411, forward strand.
TTCTGCTGGCGCCGAAGGGGTTTGCGTTGCTCTGGGGTCGTCTGGGGTTTGCCTTGGCTGGGGGCCGTTGCTGTTTAAACGCCGTGCTGTTGGCCGTTTCTGTGACCCACTATTTTGAAACCATGGTACTGCACCTTTATTCTTGTCTTTGGGAGAAGATTCCTGGGAAACCCCTCGCAAACGCGGGGACTGTAACGTCTTGTTTTTGTGCCTGGTTTTTTGTGTTTTATTTTTTTTTTGACATTGAAACCCTGAAGACTTGGGGTTTTGGGGTGCATGCATAAGATGATGGGGTTAAAAAAAAGGGGAAAGAAGGGGTGAAGTTGGTAAAGTTTTTGGGTTGTTTTTGTTGCTGGGTTGTCCTTTTGGAAAAAGGTTTGGTCATAAAAAGGGTTTACTTTATTATGTTTTTGTGTTTATTGTTTGGGCCCGAGGAACTCGAAAAAACGTACTAAAAAAGGGAAATAACTTATGGTGGCTGCCCTGGGGCCCTAAAATGTGTTGTTCAGGGTTTGGGGCATGCGGTTTTTTCATAGAAATTCCCCATTTAAATGTTTTTTTTGGAATAAAATTTTTTTTCTTACATTTCTTATTTTCGTTTACTGTTTATGGGTTAGTTTGGGAGGGTTTGTTTTTTTTTTTCGTCCGGGAAACGTTCCGGGCAATATAATATATATTAAAATATATATAAAAAAAAAATTTTACACAGGGTTTTTTTTTTTTTTCCATTTTAAAATCCATTTAAACGTTTATATATAAAAATAAAAAAATTAAAATATAATAAATATAAAATATATAAAAATAAAAAGATATATCTGATTCCATAAAAAACGCGAAAAATTGAAAGGCTTTTTTTCGGGGGGAAAAGGGGGGAATATACAAAAGAACCATTGTGGCAAGTTGTTTTGGTCCAAGACCACGGCAGTGAAAAAATTTTTTACAAAACATCATTTCCCGGGGATTGGGGGGTCAACAAAAATGGCAAACGGTTGCGCATTTACACTGCAACCACAAAAAGTTAACCACGACAAACGCAGGGAGCAGCCTTTTAAAGCTGCGCTACAAGGTTTTTAATAAACTTTCCTCTGAGCGCTACAGAATCCCCAAAATACAGCAGAGAACGCAATCGTCCCTAGGCCATCGGGCTGGTGGATGCCACAGGGCGCCAACATATTTAACGTCCACACTCACCACTATCGCTCACACCGCATGCAGTCACTTAAAAAAAAACCCCTGAAATCGTCCCCCCCCACCATCCTGGGGCACCACACCAAAAGGATCGCCATTTTGTTCGAACCCACCGGGGCAGGCGCAAACAGCCCCTAACACTGCCGACGGGGCCTGGAATCTCCCCCAACAATCAGCCTCACACTTTTCGGGGGCATCTTCAAAAATGGCTGCATGTAGGCGTCCCCACAGAGGGGCATACACACCCAAACAAACCCCGGGAGGACAGGCTCAGGGGCACAACCAAAACAACGGCCAGGGACAGGGGACGCATACTTTCTCAAGAACCGTTTTGTTTGACATGGCTGACTCTGCAAATATGGCGTCCCACCTGTGAACGCTAGCAAACCCCGTGGGTAAGCGGGTCCCGGGAGGCCCGAACGTTATGATATGGGGTGCAATTGGCATTAACCACGCCATAGGACCAGTCATCTTTCAGAACATTGGTCCTGGTCGCGGACAGGGTGTCGATGCACAGCGCTACATCCACCAGGTGCTCAGACCCCATGTCGTTCCTTTTTTTGCGCAACACCCAAACTGGACATTCCAACAGGACAATGCAAGACCACACACAGCCAGGGCCACCCAGCAATTTCTTCAGCAAAACAACGTCAATGTGCTGCCCTGGCCAGCCCTCAGTCCCGATTTAAACCGAATAGAACATTTTTGGGATGAACTTGGCAGACGGTTGGACCTCCTGCGTCCACGACCAGCAACAGCGGCTCAACTTCACCAGGCCATCGTCCATGTGTGGGCTGGTGTGCCAAGGGGACGCATCAACCACCTGGTCCACTCAATGAGCCGCAGGTGTCAAGCAGTTGTCCATGCAAATGGTGGCCACACACGGTATTAGGACTTCAAGCTGGTTTGTCACGTGACCTTGGATTTTCCACACAGACATATTGCTGATGACATTTTCACACATTACTGGTGTAATGAATCAAATCACGTTGAATTCTCGCTTCCACTCTGTACAATTGTGACCAATAAAATTCGCCCTTAACCTTCAGCTTGTTTTGCTTTCGCGTTTTTTATGGAAGTCAGTATATAATATTCAATGATTGTCCCCTACATTTTATACTGTTTGCATAATGTTTTTAGTTTTCAGCAACTTTTTTCCTCTCCACACTTTTGTTTTGTTTTATTTACTTCCATTTGCTGGCTGCTTTGGGGTGCTGTTGGATTCTTTTTTGAACCCTTGGTGGTATGAACACCACAGTATTATGGACTGTGGTGTGTCTCTATTTGACGCCAAGAGCACAGACACAATCGGCCGTGTCTCCCTGATGAGTCCGATCCAGCAGACGAAAGGCCTAAGAGCAGGCAATACAAATAGATCTGCCTCCGAGAGGGACTATGATGGTTCCCTCATGCAGCTAGAGAAGGGTTTTCATATATATATAACACATATTTTCTTAATCCATTTTCTTTATCTTCAACAACTCCCCCTTTTTTTTTTTTTTCCAAGTTGTTACTATAATGACAGAAGATTTGTTAGCCGGCACTTGTTTCCCCCCACTACTTGATTGTTCAGCATTATATATATATATATATATATATATATATATATATATATATATATATATATATATATGTGTGTGTGTGTGTGTGTACACACACACACACACACACACACAATATATATATATATATATATATATATATATATATATATATATATATATATATATATATATGCAGGCCTAAAAGTTATTTGACTGAAAATGGAAAACGTGTAATTGAAAATGTATGAAGTGATATTTAAAGAAAGAAAAACAAACGAACTGTTAAAAAGCGATAAAAAAAGAGAAAAAATAGAGCTACATGTATAAAAAAGAATAAATGTATTCATGGATC
>JAFLJL010018101.1:0-17500 GCA_018398815.1 Conus ventricosus
GGAGCGAGCGGACATACGCGCGCACGTTTGAGTTTGAGTGTGTGTGTGTGTGTGTGTGTGTGTGTGTGTGTGTGTGTGTGTGTGTGTGTGTGTGTGTGTGTGTGTGTGTGTATGCATAGTGATTGCGTGCCTGAATGTTCAGAAGATGACTTAGGATCAAGAACTAGAACACGACCATCAAATACAACATATACGTGCATGCGCACAGACACGCGCGCGCGTGCGCAACACACACATACACATACACACATAACATTAAGAACAACAACTCCTCCCCCTCAAACACATACCCCCCTCCCCCCCCCACACACACACACACACACACGCACACGCACACAAACACACTCACTCACTCTCTCACACACACACACACACACACTCACACACCAACGTTTGCACACGCATGTCGTGGACTCTCTAATTAACACGCTGGCATCACCCCACTGATGAACACGTACCAGCAAACACACGTCGACAGTATGCGCTGGGGGCCCTGAGAGCTTCAAAGTCTCATCTCAGTTGACCTGTGTTTGATCATTTGTGTCTGTTATTGGAAAGGCCCAGTATGAGTTTGCCCCAACCTCTAGGAGTCTTCGCAGTGTTAGTCTTGAGATTATTCCAATGTTTGTTTGTTTGGTGATGTTTCTTGCTCTTCCCTTAAGCCTGGATGTGAGGCCACTTCCTCTCTTGATGTTCAGATCTGAAAGATGGTCTATGGTGTAGTGGCTTTGCTCTTGTTTGCTTAAGTGATTCTTCAGATTTCTTTCACATCAGATCGGCCAAGCTATAGTCCAGTTCTTATCGTTGCCTTGCCAGCCAGTGTGTCTGCTCTTTAGTTTCCTTTCACTCCAGCATGTCAAGGGCAGTACATCCATATGAGTCTCTCCAATGGAAGGCAGCGAATTAGTTCATTCCAAGCAGGGCTTCCCATTCCACTTTTCACTTTTTGAAGCAGGTTCACGGAGTCAGTCAGTATCATGGCTTGTTGAGTTTGAAACTGGCTTGTGGATGAAAGCCAGTGGAGTGTTTGTGTCACTGCTTCTACCTCCATTGTTAGACTTGAAGTTGTTAAACTGTGCGCATCATTGTCTTCCTGGATAGTTCGGCCATTTTGCTTCACTGTGTATCCTCAGCCTGACTTACCTTTGGTGACAGAACCGTCAGTGTATATTACGATATCATCTTTTGTGCAAAGGTCTTCTACCAGCATCTGAATTTCTGCGTTGGTTTTACCTTCTGGCCATTCTCGACAATGTCTTCCAAGTTCTGGAGCGATGGCAGTTTGGTAGAGTTGTTTCAAGTGGTCTGGATATTTCTCCCATTCCATGGTTTCTTTGAGTTCTGCGAACTGGCACACAAGCTGTATACTGTCTTCTGCCTGTCCCATCCATGATTTTCCACGTCGTAGCCGAGTGCCTTTTGTTTCCTTGACTGCCGTATGAAGTGGGTTTTGGGGATTTTCACGTGCTCTGAAATATGCCTTCACCTGTTCTGGCTTGTATCTTGTCTGCATTGAAGGAAGGTCGAGCAGGTATCGCATAGTTTCAACTGGTGTGTCCTTCGTGGTTCCCAGGATCAGTCGCATTGCTTCATTTTGAATTCTTTCAACTTTGAGAAGGTTGCAGTTGGACAGTGTTGTAAGCCCTAATCCATATTCTATCACACTGAGAACAAGTGCGTGATACAGTCGGTAGAGATGGCGCTGTTCAATGCCTTTAGCTGCCATTGCTTTCATGGCAGACAGGCCTTTTTGTATTTAGAAACAATATTCTCAACATGCTTTCTAAAAGTTAGCATTCTGTCAAAGCCTATACCCAAATAGCGTAGGTTATTAGTTGATTCAGTTGATATTCAATCAAAAGAAACTGGTGAGGGTACTTGTCCTGATGTCTCGTTGTTGAGAGTGCAGACTAATGTCTGGGCTTTTGTAGGGATGATGGACGATCCAGTTTCTTGACACCACTAAGCAATGTTGTTCAACTGTTGCTGAACTGCTTTCGTTCTTTCTTGAGCATTCTTTGATGTTTTGTAGATCAGACCATCATCTGCTAGTGACAGCACTCGAGCATGTTCGTTTCTGTTGAGGTCTGCAAGGCCTTTAGTGTAAACATTGTACAAAACAGGGGAGAGAGGAGAACCTTGAGGTAATCCTATAGAAAGTTTATGAGGCTCAGACGTCCAGTCTCCAAATCGGATGATGGTTCGCTCCTGAAGTGCCGCTGCTATCCATCGTGTAAGTGTCTTGCTGACTCCATAGTCAAGGAGTAGTTTCCCGCATACACAAACTCTTATACCATGTAAAACGATGAACAGCTCACTTGAAAACGAGAGGTGACATTTAGCAATTTAGTAATATTTCAGGTGGCATTCGGCAACGGGCGTTTGAACAGATACGTTTTATGTGCAGACTTGAAAGTTGGGAAGGAAGGGGCTGGGGGGGGGGGGGGGGGGGGGGGAGAGAAGGCATACTCATACCCAGGCCACTGCCACTTCACACTCTGACCTCTGTCCCCTCTGCCTGCCACACGTGTCCCTATCCACCGGCACACATTCATCCATGTCACCACCCCAAAACCTTTGTTTTGTGACTGGCTTGCTAACTAAGGTACAAAGCATTCTATCAATACATCTGCTAAAATTCAAACGAGTAAAGCGATCTGTGGCAAAAAATATTGGAAATATCTATATTTCTAGACAATGTTTTTTTTTCTTTTTTGATCTGTTACTTCCCAAAAGACAGAGATACCACTTCTTACGAAATTCTCTTAATTTTATTTGCATGCAGCGCATGTATTTTTCGATGTTATATTTACTCTTTAACTCTTTCAAAAAGAGTTGTATTTTATGTTATATTAGCTCTTTAACTCTTTCAAAAAGAGTTGTATTTATGTTATATTAGCTCTTTAACTCTTTCAAAAAGAGTTGGAGGATTAAGTTTGATCTTGTTGATTTTACATTTGACCCACACCAGAACTTTGTCTGCAATGTTACTTTCGTCCCTTCCCCTGCTTTGTTCACACACGCACACACACTCGCTTCACAGCATCTCCGCACACATACCTGCACATGTCTACACTCCCCACAATTTCACCTACCCACTCACCTATGTCTCTTCTCACACATTTTCATCTATACACTCTCACATACCTGCTTACCCCAAATACGTACTTACACACTCTCAGCCACGTCCACAACTCTCGCCCACACACGCATACCTATAATCCACCCTCTCTCTTCACCCCTTAGCCACGTTTCCAGAGAGAAGAGAGAGAGAGAAGAGAGAGAGAGAGAGAGAGAGAGAGGAGAGAGAGAAGAGGAAGAAGAAGCCAAAGGCACACGCTCAACAGAAACTAAACGAAAAAGATGCACATTGCTAGTTTCAGTATGCATGCAGGCATTTGCGTATGTACATGAATAATTGTTCTACATATGGGTAGTGGGTCAGTGACGATCATTTCATCAGTATCGCGCGCGCGCGTGCACACACACACACACACACACACACACACACACACACACACACACACACACACACACACACACACTCCATCTTAAATCCCCCCCCCCCTCCATCTCTTCCCCGCTTCTCCCCCCCCCCTTCCCCTTTCCCTCCCCAAATCCTCCCCACCCCCTTTCTCCAACCATTTAATCTGACATTCACCGAGATTCAATAATTCTCAAACGCTCGGAAAACAAAGCCTACCCTCAACCACATCCCCCTGATCACCCCCCCCCCTCCCAGTTCTTTCCCTTCTTCCCTCATAGCTGTTGCAGATGACTCAAGTTAATCCCTTCCAACAGCTGCTTCAACGCCCCCGCTTTCAGTCCTCACGTCCCACTTTTTCATGTTACCGACATGGGCAGCAAAGTTCAGACCTTAATTTTCAAGACTGCTTGCCTCTTGCCTTTGAAACCCTTGGAAGCAATTAACGGGAAAACGATAACCATTACAGGTGTGTGTAGCTTTTAAAGACTGATAAGCAGACCAGTTTTCTTCGGTATTTTGAGTTTCCCCAATCGTTTCTTGTCATCTTGTATTAGCCCCCTTTTTCCGCTCCTTGATCCTCTACCCCCTCAGCTCTGTGTCTGTGCCTGTGCCTGTGTCTGTCTGTCTGTATGTCTGCCTGTGTCTGTCTCTTACTCTCTCCCTCTCTCTCTCTCTCTCTCTCTCTCTCTCTCTCAGTTTCAGTCTCTCTCACAGTCTTGGTCTCTCTTTCAGTCACAGTCTCTCTCTCTCTCTCTCTCTCTCTCTCTCTCTCTCTCTCTCTCTCTCTCTCAGTCTCTGTCTTTTTCACAGTCTTGGTCTCTCTCTCTCTCTCTCTCTCTCCTCTCTCTCTCTCTCTCTCTCTCTCTCTATCTATCTATCTATCTGTCTGTCTGTCTTGTCTGTCTCTCTCTCCCTACCCCCTCTCTCTCCCTCGCTCTCTCTCCCCCCCCCCATCTCTCTCTCTTATCAAATGAGATTAACACCGTGTTCATCCATGCAGTCTTGTCAGATCTCAATATAGCAATGCTTTTCACCAGATACCTGCAGACAGTCAACTGTTTGACATGGCTGTGTCGTGTTATGGATGATCGGAATCAGTGTGTGTCGTGTTGCTCTTTGTATTGAAGCTGACAGTTTTGTCTGTGTCATGTGACGTAGCCTCACATCAAGGCATGTGACGCTCCATCACATGTAGTTAGTGATATGAATCATTTCCCCATGCCACTACTAAAAGGAAGAATATTCATGTGGCTTGACTAGTGTAGCGGGCGTCCCCAAATAATTGTGAGAATGACTCATGAAATAAACAACGGTGGTCATTGGGTGAAAGTGACCACTGAGAGATAGTTTAATAAGGGCTGGTAAGGTGCTGGTCATGTGTTTTGAACACTGAGTATGCACTCACTAGGAGGAGGGAGGAAAGAATCAGTTTTAGCCCAGCAGATGGCCTAGAGACTCGAACCTGTCGGGACGCTGGTCCTCGTTGCTGACCAGTCATTACCAGGTGAGCCATAGATAGTTGGGGAAAGCTACAGGGGAAAAACTAAAGAAAAGGGAAAGAAAGAATTCATATGTTGAATTAAGAAGCAGGTTACTTACACGAACCTTATTCGTGTTTCAGCCCTTCACCTTTTACCCTTCGGCCTTCACCCTTCACCTTTCAACCCGTGAGGTGGTTGAAGATGGCCATGGTGTGGGGAACACACCGGTAGTTCAGCCCCTACAAGTAAAGACTCCAGGGAGAGGAGTCGGAACTCGTAATCCCTCCAGGGACAGGAGAAGTCGAGGGAGAGGAGTTGGAACTCTTCATTTCTCCAGTGACAGGAGAACTCCAGGAAGAGGAGTCGGAAATCATATCTCCAGTGATGGGAGAAATCAAGGGGCGATACGCTGTCTGAGAGAGACAGGGAATCATGACAGTCTGGATCGAGTCTTAATTCTGATGCAGGCATAGCATCAAGGAGTGAAAGAATTATTTATTCTCCTGGTCTGGATTTTGGGCTAATGTAATGTGAAGGCCATGACTTTATATATTCTTGAATGAATTAGTTTATCTCTCAATGAAAAGAGAGATACATGTATGAAAAAGTGTTTATAAATTGTTTGACGTGATTTAGTAAAGTGTTTTCCCGAAGGAGAGGGGGAGAAGAAAAAACATTCGGTAGTGCGCCTTTTGGTTGATTGGAAAGATTGCGTGTGCGTATGGAGTAAATGCTGTCATGAATGCATGTGTGCAAAAGTGACAGTGTGACAGTCTGCCTGCCTGCCTGCCTGCCTATTTGTCTGTCTCTCTCTCTCTCTCTCTCTCTCTCTCTCTCTCTCTCTCTCTCTCTCTCTCTCTCTCTCTCTGTACATGGGCAGCTCTCTGTCTGTCTCCCTCTCTCCGTATGTGTGTGTGTGTGAGTGTGGTGTGACGTCTCCTCTCTCTCTCTCTCTATCTCTTTCTCTCTCTCACTCTCTCTCTCTGTGTTTTGCACGCACACACACACACACACACACACACACACACACATACACACACGCACGCTCCGTACAGACATATACACACAGGGACAGAAGACAGAACACACACACACACACACACACACACACACACACACACACACACACACACACACACACACACTACACACGCGCGCGTGCATGCACGTCATAATGTTTCAAAGAACTTGGGGTTCCGGTTGAAAGACGTGAGTGCCTTGCGAGACCATGTGTTTTAGAGAATTGTTCATTGATTATTTCATTCACTGTTCCCTGTGGCGTGTATTTTAACTGTTGCACCTGGTGTTAATGTTTTGTTTTGAGATAATACAGTGATTTTGACTTGACTGCACACACACACACACACACACACACACACACACACACACACACACACACACACACACGCTTTTATTCACCATCGACAACGCCGTCAACAGACCATAGTTCAGTATTGACATGTTTTATACGTTTCGGTCTTGCAACATGTAAACAACCACAACAATGGAAGCAGAAGCAGTAACAACAACCACCACCACAACAACCACAACAGCCAAATAGAAGGAACATGATTTGATCGTACATTAAACCCACCTCCTTTCTCCCCCCCCCCCCTCTCCACACGCACACATAAGCTCGCAGTTGAATAATGAGATAAAAAAAATTCTGTAGACGTGGCACGCACCTCCCTTCCCCTTCTCTCTCTCCCTTCTCTCTCTATCTCTCCAGATTTTTTATCTCATTATTCAACTACAGGTTGCAGATATGGGTAGAACAGTATAATATCACTGACGAATATCAGGCTGGTTTTAAGAAAGGATACTCTACAGTGGATCACATGTTTACATTATTAGCAATTGTACAGAAGCAGTTTTCATTAAATCGTAAATTCTACGTTGCTTTTATTGATTTTGAGAAGGCCTTTGATTCTATTTCAAGGAAACTTCTATGGCCAGTTCTTCAAAAGAATGGTGTTAAAGGGAAGCTGTTTCGGTGTATAAAAAGTATGTATTCTAATGTGAAAGCAAAAGTAAGAGCAGGCAGTGAAATCACAGACTGTATTTTGTGCACACAGGGTGTGAAACAGGGAGATGCCTGTAGTCCTGTATTATTTTCGTTATTTATAAATGAATTGGCCACAGAAATAATTGAAAAGGGACGTCATGGAGCCACACTGTCACCTGAAATCTTCGAATTATTTATCTTGTTACTAGCTGATGATATTGCTTTGTTATCAGAAACTCCTGTTGGACTCCAAACCCAGTTAAATAACCTCCAAAATGCAGCTACAAGGCTTCAACTTAAGATAAATATGGAAAAGAGCCGCATTGTAGTTTTTTCGAAAAGGTGGATACCTGGCAGCAAGGAGAGATGGTTTTTAAATGGCGAGGCAATGGAAGTTGTGAATTGTTACAAATATCTTGGCATCTGTTTCACTACCCGTCTTAGTTTTTCGCCCGCCTGTCAGGACCTTGCGAGCAGAGCAAAACATGCGGTACTATGTATATTGAGAAAATTGTATATGCTTAATAACAACTCTTTGGTTGTGTTACTTAAACTTTTTGATGCGCAAGTCCAACCAATTGCTCAGTAAAGGAGCAGAGTTATGGGGTATGGATAAAGCTGTTGCTGAAATAGAAAAGTTCACCTTGTTTGCTTAAAAAGATTCTTGGGAGTGCAACCTAAAACGCCAAATGATTTTGTATATGGGGATACAGGTCGATATCCTATGTACATCAACTCCTATTTACGATGTATTAGTTACTGGTTGAAAATTCTACGTATGGATGAGAAAAGATTACCATATAAGGCATATAAAATGTTGCTTAGTTTAGAATTAAAAGGTAAGAAGAATTGGGCGTCAGACATTCGAGATTTTTTGTATCAAAATGGGTTCGGGTTCGTCTGGGTCAATCAAGGTGTGGAAAATGTCAATATCTTTTTAAAAGAACTACGTCAAAGGTTGATTGATAACCGATGGCAAAAATGGGAGGAACACGTTCAAAATAGTGACAGGTATGCTTTTTATAGAACATTTAAATCATCTAGGAATTGTGAAGCGTATCTTTTGCTGGACATTGATAGACATTTGAAGACCTATATGGCAAGAATGAGATTTGGAATAGCCGAGATATCCGCACAGAAGAATCGGTATACTAATGCTGATGAAGATGCTATTATATGTCCATTGTGTAAGAATGCCAAAGAGGATGAACAACATTTTTTGCTGTGCTGCCCTGTCTTCCAGGATTTAAGAAATGATTTTATTCCCCATAAATATCTAAAAAGCCCATGCCTGTTTAAGTTGTATTGCTCATGGCAAATCGGAACGAAATTATATTGAAGAATGTCTGCATATATTTGTATAAAGCATTTAAAAGACGCACTATACTACTCAGCTAAAGTATTCTTAGATTACCAGTCAGAATGGATTAATGCTCAACTGTCATGTCATTTGATATAATTGCCTAACTATTCGCTGTTTATGCAAAAGTGTATTGTCCGTGTATTGTATTGTACCCCCTTCAGAAGGGGCTATGGCCTATACTGAATAAACTTCCGCTTCTGCTTCCGCTTCCGCTTCCCGTTTCCCATACCTCCCCCACCTCCCCTCCCTTTCTCGCCAGTCCCTCATACTGTGCATTAGAAAGCAGCTGTTCCGACCAGCAGGTAGGTATATATTTACCCTGTGACGACCTGTCATATCGTCGTCGAAAACCGAGTGCGCAGGGAGCGAGGACAGACGCATTGTGGACCAAGCCTCAACAAGCTCATTTTCTGTCTGTAAGGTAACAAATGTTTTGGCATGTGTGTGTTTGAGTTTCAGTTTCATCAAGGAGGCGTCACTGCGTGCGGACTAGTCCGTGTACGCTACACCACAACCGCTAGGATTTGAGACCACACTGCGCATAACTTAAAGCTGATGGATAAAAGAATTAATGACGAAGATGAGAGAATTTAAGAAAAAGGTCTCGTTGTTACGACTTAGCATGTGTGTGTATGGGTGTGTTGGCACAGGCATGTGTGTGTGTGTGTGTGTGTGTGTGTGTGTGTGTGTGTGTGTGTGTGTGACTGACACACTTATGGGAAAGTTTCTCTTTTTCTTTCCTTTTTTTTTTTTTTGCAAAAAGAGGTTTAAAAAAGTTCCGAGTTTTATCTCTGTTTATGCCATTCAGAATCATAACTTTTACGGAAATGTATAACGCGTCTAGGCAAAAGTGATGCGCTCATAAATGAGACTAGTGTCCACCCAGATCAGTTTTTCTTTGATAGACATTTACCTTTTGGATATATGACATGTCTGCGTTGAACAGCATCTTGATCTTATTCAAAAGAAAAAGAAGCATAGTTCAGTTTTTGAGTGATAATGAAATCATATACTCTCGACTTCGGCGATAGTAACGGCAGTCTTTCCATCAATTTTACAATATACACATCTTCCTTTTTTACATGATTATTACATTCATACTCAGAGTTTGTACTTTGTGCCACTGTTGGCCACAAAGAAAAAACTGTTGTGTGGCGACTGCACTCCTTTTTATTTCCGATCACTTTTATTTTATGATGAAGAAACTCTGTGGAACATTCCATACACCACTAAAAAGCCAAAGACAGTTCTTGTAATGTTAGGACTTACGTGATATCAGACATGCACATTTTACGACAGAATCCTTTAAAACCTAGCTCAGATATATTCCACCTGATGTAATGTTTTAGTTCGTTTTTTTTTTAGAGAGAGATATTAAGATGTTTCATCTCGTTTAACATTTTATGGAAGAAAGATTTTGACACGATTTTAGCATGTTTGAGAAAATCCATAACAAACAAAGACACACGCAAAAGAAAGAAATTCCTGGCCCTGTAACAGCCGGTGTATCTACTTGTCCTAAATCATGGTTGCCAAAATCACCATTTTTTCTCGATCACAGATCCCATTAAGTGATGTTGCTGAGAAAAACAAATTTGTGTATGATAACACAAGCTCTCTCGTTTTAATTTCAACAGTATCGAACTGTTTAAAACTGACACATTGATATGTCCCCAAATTGAACGCTGTCATTGAAAGAACTATGTAGGCCTGTACAGAAAGCCATCCATGAATTCCAAAGAGAATTTTCACCCGTCTCATTGGTTAACAAGACTTTTGTTCCTTTCTAGTCTTTTCTTCCTTTTGTTGCTTTGCTTCCTGTCCCAGTAGCAAAGGTCTTAGTTTATGTTCTAATTGTGCATTTCATCAAATGATCACGAGAGAGACTCTTGACTCTTGACGTGCGTTTAACGCTGCGTCATTTATTGTAAGGCCAAAGGTCTGTACACAAAGAGTTCGCAGCGTCAAATTTTCGATTTTTTCAAAGAAAACAGTATGAAATTAAATAAAACATAGTTCTCGTTCGCTTGCATAGGTTTAGTCTCAGTAAGGAGACGCCAGCCTCAGAACTGGGCATTCCCGATTCTCTCGCTATGAAGGCCTTGTTTTCAGAGATCGTTTTTTTCTTCTTCCAAAACTCGCGTTAGGTTTAGGGTTAGGGTTAGGATGGGGTTAGGGGAGGGTTGAATAATGTAGTGACTTCATTGCAATCAAGAACACACTGAAAAATCATCCCTAGAATTTACGTCAGTAATACATATTAGAGATATTCACAAAACATACTAGTTAATCAAGACAATATTTCCAAAGGTTGATAGGCAACACTATTGTATACCAACATGTATATCCTCGAACCTTTGTAATGCTAGTCACCCAGGTAAAATTAAGAACAGGCCTACAACATTTCCTCTATTAATATACCTTTCCTAACTGGTTGTATGACTATAGGCTGGGCTATTCTTAAAGACACAATACACTAGATACTCATCGACATGCCAGCTGTGCTTCGACGTCTCTTGTTGCTGTCCAGCCCACCTGCCCCGACAGCGGGAGCACAAGACAGGGGAGGGGGGGGGGGTGTGAGATCGCGAGCCGCAGGGGGGGGGGGGGGGGGGGGGGGGACCCGCGAGCCGCACGGGGCGCGCTGGCCGGCAGCTGTGCTCCGACGTCTCTTGTTGCTGTCTTGCCGGCCCGCCCCGCACGCCCCGCCCCCCTCCCCCCCTTCCCACCCCCCAACCACAGCGGGAGCGCAAGAGGGGAGGAGGGGGAGGGGGGGGGGGGGGGGGGGGGGAGACCGCGAGCTGCACGGGGCGCGCGGCCGGCAGCTGTGCTCCGACGTCTTTTGTTGCTGTCTGGCCCGCCCGCCCTGCGCCCCCCCCCCCCCTCCCTCACCATCACAGCAGGAGCGCAAGAGAGAGAGAGAGAGAGGGGGGGGGGGGGGGGGGGGGGAGACCCCGAGCCGCAGGGGCGCGCCGGCCGGGTACACAAGCTCGCACCCAAAGCCCTGAACATGTAACCTGCATGCCAACATCTTGTATATGTCAGCACATGTCAAACATTCCGTATTGGGCAAGATTACCGAGACGCATATAAACACAGTGAAAACATAGTCCTTCTTGTGATTATGGATCATGGAGAGAGAGAGAGAGAGAGAGAGAGAGGAGAGAGAGAGAGAGACAGAGACAGAGACAGAGACAGAGAGTGAGTATGTGTGTGTGTGTGACGGTCGATGCCAAAGTCGGTTCTCTCCATTAAGAGCAAAGAATAATGAGAAATGTGATTATGGAAAACGGAATGTACCTGTACGTCCTTTAGGTACATGAAAGCTAGATTTTTTTGTGAATTAGCTTTTACATTTTGACATGCACAAAAATTGCATTGCAATCAGCTTCCTTCATGCCTTTGTTCTTCATCCTGCCTTGTGATTTCTGTGACACTCGAGTCAGGAAAAACACGTTTAAGTCATCTTTTCTTGTTTGCAACAACAAACTCAACATGCTTTGCTTTCAGAATTGCAAAACTCAACGCAAGTGTCAGTTAATCCAACTGAATTCATTCAAGTTTTCTGTGGATGAAAATGATGGGTGTTGAGTTGGTGTTGGATAGATGCCTAATGTGACGTATACCAGTGTCGTGATTAATAAGACTGTAATTCCGGCTGTTCCAGAGTTGAACCAATCTGGCATGATGACTTTGAGACACGTGCTGCTCTTCACTCTACTTCTGCTGCCCTGGCAACAATCGAAGTACAATTTATATTTTGTATGACTTTTTCTATCCATGTGTCACCCCCCCCCTCCCTTAAATCCTTCTTTCTTTCGTGTCATTTACGGCTATAATTTCTTTTTGTTCATTGAAAGAAAAATATCAAAGGGAAATGGGGATGAAAGAAAAAGGAAAAACCAATTTGAAAGACTAAAGGCATATTTTTGTTGTGCTCTCGGATTCTGGACTGCAGATTTAATATCATGGTTTTCGATTCTCTAACTATAGAACTTAACTGAGGCCTTGGTAAAAATGCGATAATATAAACCCAATATTCAGTAACGTCATCATACCCACACCATTTTTAAGCAAGCACAAGGAAGGGAACTAGGCAGGGTTCCTAGCCTCACCATTTTATTATTCAGGAGTATAATGTAACATTTCATGACCCACACCCCTCCTCTCACACACACGTAAACAGACACTCACCCTCTCAGGGGAGAGAGAAGAGGAGAGAGAGAGAGAGAGAGAGAGAGGAAGAGGAGAGAGAGAGAGAAACAGGCAGATAGAAAAGACAGGACAGAGACAGAAAAACCCAGAGAGACAGACAGACAGAGAGTTTTCCAAAAATTTTAGGTTTTTCATGCACAGGCCATTTCCCCTCTTGAACTTTGTGGCATGTTCGTATTACTTGCACACAAACACATAGATATGTATTTTAGTATCGTGAGACATTGCAGTAAATCATGTAAAAATGCTTATATAAGAATATTGACAAATTTTACGTATGCCTTCATTTTAAGAGTTCAAAGTAATATCAATCAAACCTGATTGATACACAGTTTCAACGTTCTTTTCGTATTCATCACTGTAGAATAACACAAAATGAAATGAGCTTTGTCTTTTGATACGTTTTGGACGATTACACAATTAAACCAGTTTGTGTACGAATTTGTAACGACAGTAATTATATCCCAGGTTTAAAATTTTGTCAAAACAAAATTTACATACTAACAAATACAAAATTTATTATACTAAGGATGAGTACTATAGTCGAAGGAGAACAGCAGTGCTATTTTGCTTTGTATAATACCACGTCAGGAGGTGCTGCAGTCTTTTTATAACAATGATTTTAGAATTTAAAAAAATGCAAAGTGTACAAACATCTCGATTGAAATTATGTGGTTTTTTCCTCCTAAGATCTTACGGACAGAAAAAAACCAACCGTTACGATCCCCATATAGAAAATTCAGAATTCTAATAAGAAACTGCTGGATAAAATCCGGAAACTAAAGCTCCACTTCAATTATTTGCAGGTGACCGGGAAATTTAATACTGAAATGAATACTGATTATGATCACATCAAACATGCTAACAACCCAGAGGCAAGTGAACTATTTGTGATATGATGGTCAGCTTAAATCTTGCAGATGTGTGGCAAGAAATCTTCCAGACTCAAGAAAAGCTTACCTGGAGAAGATCCCAATCCAGGCAACAGTACAGACTAGATTTTCTTTTTGATAAATGAACATATGACACTGGTCATAGCAAGTTGCAAACAATCCAGGTTTTCAACATACATCATTCGATAGCAGTATTCAAATTTAAGAACCTTACCGAAAATAAGAGGAGAAAACATTAACAAAAGAAATCCATGTATTGGAAAGAAAAAGTCTTTGTACAAATTTTAAAAAAACTTCAAACGACAAATGAAAAAAGTGTAAGCCATGAGAAGAAAGAGAACAGAAGGGGGTTTTGGGAGGACCAAGAGCTGGGTGGATTTCTCAAAATGAACAGATTACAGATTTTTTTGTGATTTAGAGAAACCCGCTGATGACAGTAAGCGAATGATTGAACTGGTAGATAAGGCAGAAAACACTTTAACAGATATCGAAGATATTGTAAGAGAACCAAATAGCTTCTACCATCAGTTGGACAAGGATGATACGTGGAAGAACTTGCAGAAGATCTTCCCAAACTTGACCAAAAAGGGGGTTTTAGTGACTTTAGAAAAGAAGGTGATATTTGAAGAAGCAGCTGTCGTGTTGAGTATGAAACATGATAAAGTCCAGAAAGTGATGGATTTACAGTTTAATTAAAAACAATGCTTTCAGAAAACAAACTGTGGTGTTTGTAGTTCGATCGCTGTACGAAGGATAGAGAAAAAAAGAAAGGAATATCTGTGACTTAGAAGGAAGGAATTTTTAACGTTGTCCCCTGATCAGATAAACGTTAACAAAACATAAAAAACAGATTGACCCGTCACAAATTGAAATTTTTAGCTGAACCTGGGTGGGAGGGAGAGGGGGGGGTTATTATATGTGTCCCCTGATCAAAATAAACATATTAATATATGAAAATAGTAACGACCTATCGCATATTGAATTGTGTACATAAAACTGGCTCAGCATACGTGGCAGTCAGAATTAAACCAGTTTCTGCCAAGTCTGATCAACGAAAAATCAAACAGGATTTATTACGTGAGAGAGAGACTGGAGACAACATTAGACTTACATACGTTTAAAACATTTATATATATATATATATAAAATTATATTATATATTTATATATATATATATATATTTATATTAAAATATATATATATACATGTGTGTGGTGGGGTGTGTGTTGTGTGTGGTGTGTGTGTGTGTGTGTGTGTGTGTGTGTGTGTGTGTATGAATGGAACTTTTCAATCTTTCTGTTGTGTGTTGACTTCTAAGCGTTTTAAAATTGATGGATTTCATATTTAATGTACGTAGACTTTTGGGTTTGGTGACAAAATTTGTTACTGATAGAAACCTTATGCAGAAGTTCAAAGGCCACTGTAATATAAATGGAAAATCATCAAATTGCTTCAGGATTTGTGAAGATTGACGAGGATGTCATCCGATCTCGCCGTTCTTATTCGTTTTACGTGTAGAAATTCTAGCAAATATGATCAGGCAAAATAAAAATAGGACGTGAATATTTACAGATTATATGGTATATATAGTTGCATACTTTGCTGTCAACACACAATCTTTACAAAATGGATATCGACTATATTTTGAAGAGAAACAAAACGTGGATGAATAAGGAATATTAAGTCTGACTATGGATTACGAGAAGACTTCTGCTTTTTGAGCAGGACGAGAAAGAAAATCAACAAAGCAGTGCATGCTAGTTTTTACAATGGAATGGAGCCCCCTACCCACCACCCACCCCCCTCTCCCAGACTTTAAGATTGTAGGAATCTGGCTCACAACAGAGTTTGCAGACTGCAAATACAAATATTTTACTAAACGATTATGAAAAATAAGAATTCCAACGCCACTAGGGAGAATAGCAATCTTGAAGTCCTTGATTCTAATCATAATCGTGCATTTATGGACACACTGAATCCACCAGATGATTGTTTTCTGCAGGCAATGTGTAGTCTTTGTATAAATGTTCGAATGGAAAGAAGAAAGAAGACGGAATGAGTAGAAAGTTTGCACGCAAAAGAATAAGTGAGGGAGGCGTTGGATTTATAGAGGTAACATGTTTTACGCAAGCTTTAAAACGAAGATAGATGGAACACTGAGGACGACAAATCATAGATAGATGAAAAGTATTATGACATATTTATACCCCAATGTACAAACATTTGATAAACTGGGACCGAAGTGCCCGTTAACCGGCTCAGCGTTCAAACGTAAGCTCGTGCTTTTCTATCTGCTTCTAAAGCCAATTGTTTCCCTTTGTAGTATAGATTTTACAGCTGGTGCTTTTCTATCTGCTTCTAAAGCCAATTGTTTCCCTTTTTAGTATAGATTTTACAGCTGGTGCTTTTCTATCTGCTTCTAAAGCCAACTGTGACGGGTCTCCGACGCCCCCCCCTCGTTATTAAAATATGATTTTCATATTCAGGGATGCAGGGGTTATAGACAGAAGTATTTACGCTTTCACAACCAAAATGCGCTCTCGCATAGGCACACGCACTCTGTCACTCACATCGGGCCCGCACAAAGGTGACGGGAAACCAATAACATTTCATAGAAAATAATCAACTTTTATTCAACTTGACTCCGAGCCCCCACCCGTCACTACACAACACAACTATCTGTATCATACAACAATGTAAACAGCATACAGACAATTTAATAAATCGCATCCCCTGTTCTTCAGTTATTCTTACTTAGCCAGGAAAGACAATATTCCACTATTCAGTTTGCACACTTATAACCTTAAGAGCAAATAAAGCGTCCATAACTTGCCAGCATTCCTTGGTTGACCAGTTTCTCTCATCACACTGTGCGACCACGAGCTGAAGCTGCCACACTGTTGTGTCCTCCCGATTGGCCAAATCCCAGTTGGGGGACACTGGCAACGTAGCTTGAGTTGCACCCTCGCACCGAGTCTCCCGGACTCCACCACACTTCGCCCTCTCAACGGAAAGGGCTCCTGTCGGCCTCTCCCACAGGTCTTCTCTGGCTGCAAACACCCCACCGTTGTCTGGCAGCTCCCTGTCTAGGCTCCAACAGGCTACACGTCTTGCTGTCGACCGTCCCCACACAGGAGACAATTCTTCTCGTCGTCGGCTCCGAGGCTACAGCAACCTCCACTGTCTTACGTCCCCACCCAGGAGACAACGAGGCGACAGCTAACCTCTGCTTCACGCTGTATTTTCTTGAGCCCTCAGCAAGACGGGCGAGTTCACTTTCCCTTAAGTGAGTCACACACTTCCTGGTTTTCCAAGCACCTTATATTCGTTCTCAAAGAAAGAGAGAACCCGAGTTTAACTGGCTCAACCAATGGAATCACTGGCACACACACATCACACGATTTGTACCAATAAATCCCCAAGTTATTTTTATTCCACCAATGGAATCACTAGTCACCTACACACACACACACCACAGCTGCTAGCGCCAACAAAGACTTGGGCACCCAGTGGTTAATGCATAACCTCCTATTCAAACTCATGTTCGATTCCCCCAAGCTACCCATTGAACTAACAGCCTGGACCTCTCTTCCAGCCATGACTGATGCTTCAAGTATTTACTACCTCTATAGACAACAAGGCGCAAACCACTCGATAGGCCGCAGCCTTCCATTCATTCCTCAGAACAGGGACGACTGAATGGTCGCTGTACTCTGCCGGCAGGCTGACGGTCACCTACCCGTGACGGTCACCTGACACGATCGCCTTCCTTTCAGGCCCACGGGAGAGCCCAGTGAATAGCCAGCGCTCAAAGTGGACACTCTTCTCTACCCAGGACTGGCAGGTCGCCAACTCTTGTCACTACCCCTCGGACATGCGAAACACTTCCCAGCACTCTCCCTCCTTCAGTATACGACTCGGGGTATCCCCCCCTGGTGATGCCTGAATTCGCACACTTGAAGACCCAAGGAACGTGCTCTCAACAACAGCAACTACCCTTAATTTGCCTAAATGCTCGAGAACATTCGGCCGACTCATGACACCAACTGTTTCCCT
>JAFLJL010018101.1:29975-59975 GCA_018398815.1 Conus ventricosus
GTTCGGTGTCTTTCCTCCACCCCCTTCCCCTCTACCCTCGCCCCCTCCCGCTACTCCTGCACGCGCAGTTTTATCCATGTTCTCATCCCATCGTTTCTCACACACTCTTCACCATCCCAGTAACGCGTTTCAGCTTCACCCCTTCATACAGAATAATAACAACAATAATAATGATCATGACATTTCTATAACGCCCATCCTAACAACGTAGCTCTAGAGTGCTTTACGACTCCAAACAAATCAACATCTAAATAATGCACACAGCCACACACAGACACCACATACACACATGCAGCGCGCTCGCGCCCCACACACACACACACACACACACACACACACACACACCCATACACACACACACACACGCGCGCACACACGCGACACACACCACACACACACACACACCACACACACACACACACACACCACACACACACACGTGGGACACTATGTCATATACACATACATAAAAAGTTTCCGTTTTCAGTTTCGTTTCATCAAGGAGACGTCACTGCGTGCAGACTAGTCAACATACACCACATCCGCAGAGTTTTGAGACCACACTCCATGATTTTAAGCTGATCGATAAATGTGTTAACAATAGATGAGAGAATTGAAGAAGAGGTTCTCGTGGCTCGCGACTTAGCAGATGTCTGACCTACGCTTTAGCCAATGCGCTGGTCAGACCTTGAGTGCCTACTATCATTGGTTGTCTTTTTTTTTTGTATGTGTGTGTAGTGAATGTACACATGTGTGTGTATGGATGTGTGGGCACGGACCATGTGTGTGCGTGTGCGTTGTGCGTGTGCGTGTGTGTGTGTGTGTGCGTGCGCAACGTGTGCGCGCGCTTGTGTGTGTGTATGTGTGTGTGTGTGTGTGTGTGTGTGTGCGCACCCCACGTGTGTGCCGCATATGTCTGCTCATGCGTGTGCAGAAGTGCGTGTACATGTGTGTGTGTGTGTGTGTGTGTAGTGTGTGCGTGCGTGCGTGCGTGCGTGCGTGACGTGCGTGTGTGTGTGTGTGGGTGTGTGTGTGTTGTGTGTGTGTGTGTGTGTGTGTGTGTGGTGTGTGTAATTTGTGGGCTTTGTGAGCACACACACGTTCTGCATAGATATGTGTACACATTGTGCGTATATGTGTGTGTCTTTGTATATGGGTGTGGACGTATGTGCGTGTGTGTTTATGCATTTTTGCGTTCATGTGTATGCGTGTATGTGCGCACGAGTGTGGGTGTGGACATGCACATGAACGCATGTGTATGTATGTGTATGTATGTGTGCATAGGAGCGAGCGGACATACGCGCGCACGTTTGAGTTTGAGTGTGTGTGTGTGTGTGTGTGTGTGTGTGTGTGTGTGGTGTGTGTGTGTGTGTGTGTGTGTGTGTGTGTGTGTGTATGCATAGTGAATTGCGTGCCTGAATGTTCAGAAGATGACTTAGGATCAAGAACTGAACACGACCATCAAATACAACTATACGTGCATGCGCACAGACACGCGCGCGCTGCGCACACACACACATACACATACACACCATAACATTACAGAACAACCAACTCCTCCCCCTCAAACACATACCCCTCCCCCCCCCCACACACACACCACACACAGCACACGCACACCACCACAAACACACTCACTCCTCTCACACACACACACACACACTCACACACCAACGTTTGCACACGCATGTCGTGGACTCTCTAATTAACACGCTGGCATCACCCCACTGATGAACACGTACCAGCAAACACACGTCGACAGTATGCGCTGGGGGCCCTGAGAGCTTCAAAGTCTCATCTCAGTTGACCTGTGTTGATCATTTGTGTCTGTTATTGGAAAGGCCCAGTATGAGTTTGCCCCAACCTCTAGGAGTCTTCGCAGTGTTAGTCTTGAGATTATTCCAATGTTTGTTTGTTTGGTGATGTTTCTTGCTCTTCCCTTAAGCCTGGATGTGAGGCCACTTCCTCTCTTGATGTTCAGATCTGAAAGATGGTCTATGGTGTAGTGGCTTTGCTCTTGTTTGCTTAAGTGATTCTCAGATTTCTTTCACATCAGATCGGCCAAGCTATAGTCCAGTTCTTATCGTTGCCTTGGCCAGCCGTGTGTCTGCTCTTTAGTTTCTTCACTCCAGCATGTCAAGGGCAGTACATCCATATGAGTCTCTCCAATGGAAGGCAGCGAATTAGTTCATTCCAAGCAGGGCTTCCCATTCCACTTTTCACTTTTTGAAGCAGGTTCACGGAGTCAGTCAGTATCATGGCTTGTTGAGTTTGAAACTGGCTTGTGGATGAAAGCCAGTGGAGTGTTTGTGTCACTGCTTCTACCTCCATTGTTAGACTTGAAGTTGTTAAACTGTGCGCATCATTGTCTTCCTGGATAGTTCGGCCATTTTGCTTCACTGTGTATCCTCAGCCTGACTTACCTTTGGTGACAGAACCGTCAGTGTATATTACGATATCATCTTTTGTGCAAAGGTCTTCTACCAGCATCTGATTTCTGCGTTGGTTTTACTTCTGGCCATTCTCGACAATGTCTTCCAAGTTCTGGAGCGATGGCAGTTTGGTAGAGTTGTTTCAAGTGGTCTGGATATTTCTCCCATTCCATGGTTTCTTTGAGTTCTGCGAACTGGCACACAAGCTGTATACTGTCTTCTGCCTGTCCCATCCATGATTTTCCACGTCGTAGCCGAGTGCCTTTGTTCCTTGACTGCCGTATGAAGTGGGTTTTGGGGATTTTCACGTGCTCTGAAATATGCCTTCACCTGTTCTGGCTTGTATCTTGTCTGCATTGAAGGAAGGTCGAGCAGGTATCGCATAGTTTCAACTGGTGTGTCCTTCGTGGTTCCCAGGATCAGTCGCATTGCTTCATTTTGAATTCTTTCAACTTTGAGAAGGTTGCAGTTGGACAGTGTTGTAAGCCCTAATCCATATTCTATCACACTGAGAAACAAGTGCGTGATACAGTCGGTAGAGATGGCGCTGTTCAATGCCTTTAGCTGCCATTGCTTTCATGGCAGACAGGCCTTTTTGTATTTAGAAACATATTTCTCAACATGCTTTCTAAAAGTTAGCATTCTGTCAAAGCCTATACCCAAATAGCGTAGGTTATTAGTTGATTCAGTGATATTCAATCAAAAGAAACTGGTGAGGGTACTTGTCCTGATGTCTCGTTGTTGAGAGTGCAGACTAATGTCTGGGCTTTTGTAGGGATGATGGACGATCCAGTTTCTTGACACCACTAAGCAATGTTGTTCAACTGTTGCTGAACTGCTTTCGTTCTTTCTTGAGCATTCTTTGATGTTTTGTAGATCAGACCATCATCTGCTAGTGACAGCACTCGAGCATGTTCGTTTCTGTTGAGGTCTGCAAGGCCTTTAGTGTAAAACATTGTACAAAACAGGGGAGAGAGGAGAACCTTGAGGTAATCCTATAGAAAGTTTATGAGGCTCAGACGTCCAGTCTCCAAATCGGATGATGGTTCGCTCCTGAAGTGCCGCTGCTATCCATCGTGTAAGTGTCTTGCTGACTCCATAGTCAAGGGTAGTTTCCCGCATACACAAAACTCTTATCCATGTAAAACGATGACAGCTCACTTGAAAACGAGAGGTGACATTTAGCAATTTAGTAATATTTCAGGTGGCATTCGGCAAACGGGCGTTTGAACAGATACGTTTTAATGTGCAGACTTGAAAGTTGGGAAGGAAGGGCTGGGGGGGGGGGGGGGGGGGGGGGAGGAGAGAAGGCATACTCATACCAGGCCACTGCCACTTCACACTCTGACCTCTGTCCCCTCTGCCTGCCACACGTGTCCCTTCCACCGGCACACATTCATCCATGTCACCACCCCCAAAACCTTTGTTTTGTGACTGGCTTGCTAACTAAGGTACAAAGCATTCTATCAATACATCTGCTAAAATCAAACGAGTAAAGCGATCTGTGGCAAAAAATATTGGAAATATCTATATTTCTAGACAATGTTTTTTTTTCTTTTTTGATCTGTTACTTCCCAAAAGACAGAGATACCACTTCTTACGAATTCTCTTAATTTTATTTGCATGCAGCGCATGTATTTTCGATGTTATATTTACTCTTTAACTCTTTCAAAGAGTTGTATTTTATGTTATATTAGCTCTTTAACTCTTTCAAAAAGAGTTGTATTTATGTTATATTAGCTCTTTAACTCTTTCAAAAAGAGTTGGAGGATTAAGTTTGATCTTGTTGATTTTTACATTTGACCCACACCAGAACTTTGTCTGCAATGTTACTTCGTCCCTTCCCCTGCTTTGTTCACACACGCACACACACTCGCTTCACAGCATCTCCGCACACATACCTGCACATGTCTACACTCCCCACAATTCACCTACCCACTCACCTATGTCTCTTCTCACACATTTTCATCTTACACTCTCACATACCTGCTTACCCCAAATACGTACTTACACACTCTCAGCCACGTCCACAACTCTCGCCCACACACGCATACCTATAATCCACCCTCTCTCTTCACCCCTTAGCCACGTTTCCAGAGAGAGAGAGAGAGAGAGGAGAGAGAGAGGAGAGAGAGTGAGAGAGAGGAGAGAAGAGGAAGAAGAAGCCAAAGGCACACGCTCAACAGAAAACTAAACGAAAAGATGCACATGCTAGTTTCAGTATGCATGCAGGCATTTGCGTATGTACATGAATAATTGTTCTACATATGGGTAGTGGGTCAGTGACGATCATTTCATCAGTATCGCGCGCGCGCGTGCACACACACACACACACACACACACACACACACACACCACACACACACACACACACACACACACACTCCATCTTAAATCCCCCCCCCCCTCCATCTCTTCCCCGCTTTCCTCCCCCCCCCTTCCCCTTTCCTCCCCCAAATCCTCCCCACCCCTTTCTCCAACCATTTAATCTGACATTCACCGGAGATTCAATAATTCTCAAACGCTCGGAAAACAAGCCTACCCTCAACCATCCCCCTGATCACCCCCCCCCCTCCAGTTCTTTCCCTTCTTCCCTCATAGCTGTTGCAGATGACTCAAGTTAATCCCTTCCAACAGTGCTTCAACGCCCCCGCTTTCAGTCCTCACGTCCACTTTTTCATGTTACCGACATGGGCAGCAAAGTTCAGACCTTAATTTTCAAGACTGCTTGCTCTTGCCTTTGAAACCCTTGGAAGCAATTAACGGGGAAACGATAACCATTACAGGTGTGTGTAGCTTTTAAAGACTGATAAGCAGACCAGTTTTCTTCGGTATTTTGAGTTTCCCCAATCGTTTCTTGTCATCTTGTATTAGCCCCCTTTTTCCGCTCCTTGATCCTCTACCCCCTCAGCTCTGTGTCTGTGCCTGTGCCTGTGTCTGTCTGTCTGTATGTCTGCCTGTGTCTGTCTCTTACTCTCTCCCTCTCTCTCTTCTCTCTCTCTCTCTCTCTCTCTCAGTTTCCGTCTCTCTCACGTCTTGGTCTCTCTTTCAGTCACAGTCTCTCTCTCTTCTCTCTCTCTCTCCTCTCTCTCTCTCTCTCTCTCTCTCTCTCAGTCTCTGTCTTTTTCACGTCTTGGTCTCTCTCTCTCTCTCTCTCTCTCTCTCTCTCTCTCTCTCTTCTCTCTCTATCTATCTATCTATCTGTCTGTCTGTTTGTCTGTCTCTCTCTCCCTACCCCCCTCTCTCTCCCTCGCTCTCTCTCCCCTCCTCCCCCCATCTCTCTCTCTTATCAAATGAGATTAACACCGTGTTCATCCATGCCAGTCTTGTCAGATCTCAATATAGCAATGCTTTCACCAGATACCTGCAGACAGTCAACTGTTTGACATGGCTGTGCGTGTTATGGATGATCGGAATCAGTGTGTGTCGTGTTGCTCTTTGTATTGAAGCTGACAGTTTTGTCTGTGTCATGTGACGTAGCTCACATCAAGGCATGTGACGCTCCTCACATGTAGTTAGTGATATGAATCATTTCCCCATGCCACTACTAAAAAGGAAGAATATTCATGTGGCTTGACTAGTGTAGCGGGCGTCCCAAATAATTGTGAGAATGACTCATGAAATAAACAACGGTGGTCATTGGGTGAAAGTGACCACTGAGAGATAGTTTAATAAGGGCTGGTAAGGTGCTGGTCATGTGTTTTGAACACTGAGTATGCACTCACTAGGAGGAGGGAGGAAAGAATCAGTTTTAGCCCAGGCGATGGCCTAGAGACTCGAACCTGTCGGACGCTGGTCCTCGTTGCTGACCAGTCATTACAGGTGAGCCATAGATAGTTGGGGAAAGCTACAGGGGAAAAACTAAAGAAAAGGGAAAGAAGAATTCATATGTTGAATTAAGAGCAGGTTACTTACACGAACCCTTATTCGTGTTTCAGCCTTACCTTTTACCCTTCGGCCTTCACCTTCACCTTTCAACCCGTGAGGTGGTTGAAGATGGCCATGGTGTGGGGAAACACACCGGTAGTTCAGCCCCTACAAGTAAAGACTCCAGGGAGAGGAGTCGGAACTCGTAATCCCTCCAGGGACAGGAGAAGTCGAGGGAGAGGAGTTGGAACTCTTCATTTCTCCAGTGACAGGAGAACTCCAGGAAGAGGAGTCGGAAATCATATCTCCAGTGATGGGAGAAATCAAGGGGCGATACGCTGTATGAGAGAGACAGGGAATCATGACAGTCTGGATCGAGTCTTAATTCTGATGCAGGCATAGCATCAAGGCGTGAAAAGAATTATTTATTCTCCTGGTCTGGATTTTGGGCTAATGTAATGTGAAGGCCATGACTTTATATATTCTTGAATGAATTAGTTTATCTCTCAATGAAAGAGAGATACATGTATGAAAAAGTGTTTATAAATTGTTTGACGTGATTTAGTAAAGTGTTTTCCGAAGGAGAGGGGGAGAAGAAAAAACATTCGGTGTGCGCCTTTTGGTTGATTGGAAAGATTGCGTGTGCGTATGGAGTAAATGCTGTCATGAATGCATGTGTGCAAAAGTGACAGTGTGACAGTCTGCCTGCCTGCCTGCCTGCCTATTTGTCTGTCTCTCTCTCTCTCTCTCTCTCTCTCTCTCTCTCCTCTCCTCTTCTTCTCTCTCTCTCTCTCTGTACATGGGCAGCTCTCTGTCTGTCTCCCTCTTCCGTATGTGTGTGTGTGTGAGTGGTTGTGACGTCTCTCTCTCTCTCTCTCTCTATCTCTTTCTCTCTCTCACTCTCTCTCTCTGTGTTTTGCACGCACACACACCACACACACCCAACACACACACACACACATACACACACGCACGCTCCGTACAGACATATACACACAGGGACAGACAGACAGCAACACACACACACACACACACACACACACACACCACACACACACCACACACACCACACTACACACGCGCGCGTGCATGCACGTCATAATGTTTCAAAGAACTTGGGGTTCGGTTGAAAGACGTGAGTGCCTTGCGAGACCATGTGTTTTAGAGAATTGTTCATTGATTTTTCATTCACTGTTCCCTGTGGCGTGTATTTTAACTGTTGCACCTGGTGTTAATGTTTTGTTTTGAGATAATACAGTGATTTTTGACTTGACTGCACCACAACACACACACACACACACACCACCACACACACACACACACACACACACACGCTTTTATTCACCATCGACAACGCCGTCAACAGACCATAGTTCAGTATTGACATGTTTTATACGTTTCGGTCTTGCAACATGTAAACAACCACAACAATGGAAGCAGAAGCAGTAACACAACACCACCACCACAACAACCACAACAGCCAAATAGAAGGAACATGATTTGATCGTACATTAAACCCACCTCCTTTCTCCCCCCCCCCCCCCCCCCCCCCCCCCCCTCTCCACACGCACATAAGCTCGCAGTTGAATAATGAGATAAAAAAATTCTGTAGACGTGGCACGCACTCCCTTCCCCTTCTCTCTCTCCCTTCTTCTCTATCTCTCCAGATTTTTTTATCTCATTATTCAACTACAGGTTGCAGATATGGGTAGACACAGTATAATATCACTGACGAATATCAGGCTGGTTTTAAGAAAGGATACTCTACAGTGGATCACTGTTACATTATTAGCAATTGTACAGAAGCAGTTTTCATTAAATCGTAAATTCTACGTTGCTTTTATGATTTGAGAGGCCTTTGATTCTATTTCAAGGAACTTCTATGGCCAGTTCTTCAAAAGAATGGTGTTAAAGGGAAGCTGTTTCGGTGTATAAAAAGTATGTATTCTAATGTGAAAGCAAAAGTAAGAGCAGGCAGTGAAATCACAGACTGTATTTTGTGCACACAGGTGTGACAACAGGGAGATGCCTGTAGTCCTGTATTATTTTCGTTATTTATAAATGAATTGGCCACAGAATAATTGAAAAGGGCGTCATGGAGCCACACTGTCACCTGAAATCTTCGAATTATTTATCTTGTTACTAGCTGATGATATTGCTTTTGTTATCAGAACTCCTGTTGGACTCCAAACCCAGTTAAATAACCTCCAAAATGCAGCTACAAGGCTTCAACTTAAGATAAATATGGAAAAGAGCCGCATTGTAGTTTTTCGAAAAGGTGGATACCTGGCAGCAAGGGAGAGATGGTTTTTAAATGGCGAGGCAATGGAAGTTGTGAATTGTTACAAATATCTTGGCATCTGTTTCACTACCGTCTTAGTTTTTCGCCCGCCTGTCAGGACCTTGCGAGCAGAGCCAAACATGCGGTACTATGTATATTGAGAAAATTGTATATGCTTAATAACAACTCTTTGGTTGTGTTACTTAAACTTTTTGATGCGCAAGTCCAACCAATTGCTCAGTATGGAGCAGAGTTATGGGGTATGGATAAAGCTGTTGCTGAAATAGAAAAAGTTCACTTGTTTGCTTTAAAAAGATTCTTGGAGTGCAACCTAAAACGCCAAATGATTTTGTATATGGGGATACAGGTCGATATCCTATGTACATCAACTCCTATTTACGATGTATTAGTTACTGGTTGAAAATTCTACGTATGGATGAGAAAAGATTACCATATAAGGCATATAAAATGTTGCTTAGTTTAGAATTAAAAGGTAAGAAGAATTGGGCGTCAGACATTCGAGATTTTTTGTATCAAAATGGGTTCGGGTTCGTCTGGGTCAATCAAGGTGTGGAAAATGTCAATATCTTTTTAAAAGAACTACGTCAAAGGTTGATTGATAACCGATGGCAAAAATGGGAGGAACACGTTCAAAATAGTGACAGGTATGCTTTTTATAGAACATTTAAATCATCTAGGAATTTGTGAAGCGTATCTTTTGCTGGACATTGATAGACATTTGAAGACCTATATGGCAAGAATGAGATTTGGAATAGCCGAGATATCCGCACAGAAGAATCGGTATACTAATGCTGATGAAGATGCTATTATATGTCCATTGTGTAAGAATGCCAAAGAGGATGAACAACATTTTTTGCTGTGCTGCCCTGTCTTCCAGGATTTAAGAAATGATTTTATTCCCCATAAATATCTAAAAAGCCCATGCCTGTTTAAATGTTGATGCTCATGGCAATCGGAACGAAATTATATTGAAGAATGTCTGCATATATTTGTATAAAGCATTTAAAAGACGCACTATACTACTCAGCTAAGTATTCTTAGATTACCAGTCAGAATGGATTAATGCTCAACTGTCATGTCATTTGATATAATTGCCTAACTATTCGCTGTTTATGCAAAAGTGTATTGTCCGTGTATTGTATTGTACCCCCTTCAGAAGGGGCTATGGCCTATACTGAATAAACTTCCGCTTCTGCTTCCGCTTCCGCTTCCCCGTTTCCCATACCTCCCCCACCTCCCCCCTTTCTCGCCAGTCCCTCATACTGTGCATTAGAAAGCAGCTGTTCCGACAGCAGGTAGGTATATATTTACCCTGTGACGACTGTCATATCGTCGTCGAAAACCGAGTGCGCAGGGAGCGAGGACAGACGCATTGTGGACCAAGCCTCAACAAGCTCATTTCTGTCTGTAAGGTAACAAATGTTTTGGCATGTGGGTGTGTTGAGTTTCAGTTTCATCAAGGAGGCGTCACTGCGTGCGGACTAGTCCGTGTACGCTACACCACAACCGCTAGGATTTGAGACCACACTGCGCATACTTAAAGCTGATGGATAAAAGAATTAATGACGAAGATGAGAGAATTTAAGAAAAGGTCTCGTTGTTACGACTTAGCATGTGTGTGTTGGGTGTGTTGGCACAGGCATGTGTGTGTTGTGTGTGTGTGTGTGTGTGTGTGTGTGTGTGTGTGACTGACACACTTATGGGAA
Organism: Conus ventricosus; assembly: GCA_018398815.1. Classification (NCBI taxonomy): domain Eukaryota; kingdom Metazoa; phylum Mollusca; class Gastropoda; order Neogastropoda; family Conidae; genus Conus; species Conus ventricosus. The sequence continues at coordinate 40,283 of JAFLJL010018101.1, forward strand.
AGTTTCTCTTTTTCTTTCCTTTTTTTTTTTTTTTGCAAAAAGAGGTTTAAAAAGTTCCGAGTTTTATCTCTGTTTATGCCATTCAGAATCATAACTTTTACGGAAATGTATAACGCGTCTAGGCAAAAGTGATGCGCTCATAAATGAGACTAGTGTCCACCCAGATCAGTTTTTCTTTGATAGACATTTTACCTTTTGGATATATGACATGTCTGCGTTGAACAGCATCTTGATCTTATTCAAAAGAAAAAGAAGCATAGTTCAGTTTTTGAGTGATAATGAAATCATATACTCTCGACTTCGGCGATAGTAACGGCAGTCTTTCCATCAATTTTACAATATACACTCTTCCTTTTTTACATGATTATTACATTCATACTCAGAGTTTGTACTTTGTGCCACTGTTGGCCACAAAAAAAACTGTTGTGTGGCGACTGCACTCCTTTTTATTTCCGATCACTTTTATTTTATGATGAAGAAACTCTGTGGAACATTCCATACACCACTAAAAGCCAAAGACAGTTCTTGTAATGTTAGGACTTACGTGATATCAGACATGCACATTTTACGACAGAATCCTTTAAAACCTAGCTCAGATATATTCCACCTGATGTAATGTTTTAGTCGTTTTTTTTTTAGAGAGAGATATTAAGATGTTTCATCTCGTTTAACATTTTATGGAAAGAAAGATTTTGACACGATTTTAGCATGTTTGAGAAAATCATAACAAACAAAGACACACGCAAAAGAAAGAAATTCCTGGCCCTGTAACAGCCGGTGTATCTACTTGTCCTAAATCATGGTTGCCAAATCACCATTTTTTCTCGATCACAGATCCCATTAAGTGATGTTGTGAGAAAAACAATTTTGTTATGATAACACAAGCTCTCTCGTTTTAATTTCAACAGTATCGAACTGTTTAAAACTGACACATTGATATGTCCCCAAATTGAACGCTGTCATTGAAAGAACTATGTAGGCTGTACAGAAAGCCATCCATGAATTCCAAAGAGAATTTTCACCGTCTCATTGGTTAACAAGACTTTTGTTCCTTTCTAGTCTTTTCTTCCTTTTGTTGCTTTGCTTCCTGTCCAGTAGCAAAGGTCTTAGTTTATGTTCTAATTGTGCATTTCATCAAATGATCACGAGAGAGACTCTTGACTCTTGACGTGCGTTTAACGCTGCGTCATTTATTGTAAGGCCAAAGGTCTGTACACAAAGAGTTCGCAGCGTCAAATTTTCGATTTTTTCAAAGAAAACAGTATGAAATTAAATAAAACATAGTTCTCGTTCGCTTGCATAGGTTTAGTCTCAGTAAGGAGACGCCAGCCTCAGAACTGGGCATTCCCGATTCTCTCGCTATGAAGGCCTTGTTTTCAGAGATCGTTTTTTTCTTCTTCCAAAACTCGCGTTAGGTTTGGGTTAGGGTTAGGATGGGGTTAGGGGAGGGTTGATAATGTAGTGACTTCATTGCATCAAGACACACTGAAAATCATCCCTATGAATTTACGTCAGTAATAACTATTAGAGATATTCACAAAACATACTAGTTAATCAAGACAATATTTCCAAAGGTTGATAGGCAACACTATTGTATACCAAACATGTATATCCTCGAACCTTTGTAATGCTAGTCACCCAGGTAAAATTAAGAACAGGCCTACACATTTCCTCTATTAATATACCTTTCCTAACTGGTTGTATGACTATAGGCTGGGCTATTCTTAAAGACACATACACTAGATACTCATCGACATGCCAGCTGTGCTCCGACGTCTCTTGTTGCTGTCCAGCCACCTGCCCCGACAGCGGGAGCACAAGACAGGGGAGGGGGGGGGGGGGTGTGAGATCGCGAGCCGCAGGGGGGGGGGGGGGGGGGGGGGGGGGACCGCGAGCCGCACGGGGCGCGCTGGCCGGCAGCTGTGCTCCGACGTCTCTTGTTGCTGTCTTGCCGGCCCGCCCGCACGCCCCGCCCCCCTCCCCCCTTCCCACCCCCCAACCACGCGGGAGCGCAAAGAGAGGGGAGGAGGGGGAGAGGGGGGGGGGGGGGGAGACGCGAGCTGCACGGGGCGCGCCGGCCGGCAGCTGTGCTCCGACGTCTTTTGTTGCTGTCTGGCCCGCCCGCCTGCGCCCCCCCCCCCCTCCCTCACCCATCACAGCAGGAGCGCAAGAGAGAGAGAGGAGGGGGGGGGGGGGGGGGGGGGAGACCGCGAGCCGCAGGGGCGCGCCGGCGGGTACACAGCTCGCACCCCAAAGCCTGAACATGTAACCTGCATGCCCAACATCTTGTATATGTCAGCACATGTCAAACATCCGTATTGGGCAAGATTACCGACGCACCTATTAAACACAGTGAAAACATAGTCCTTCTTGTGATTATGGATCATGAGGAGAGAGAGAGAGAGAGAGAGAGAGAGAGAGGAGACAGAGAGACAGAGACAGAGACAGAGAGTGAGTATGTGTGTGTGTGTGTGACGGTCGATGCCAAAGTCGGTTCTCTCCATTAAGAGCAAAGAATAATGAGAAATGTGATTATGGAAAACGGAATGTACCTGTACTCCTTTAGGTACATGAAAGCTAGATTTTTTTGTGAATTAGCTTTTACATTTTGACATGCACAAAAATTGCATTGCAATCAGCTTCCTTCATGCCTTTGTTCTTCATCCTGCCTTGTGATTTCTTGTGACACTCGAGTCAGGAAAAACACGATAAGTCATCTCTCTTGTTTGCAACAACAAACATCAACATGCTTTGCTTTCAGAATTGCAAAACTCAACGCAAGTGTCAGTTAATCCAACTGAATTCATTCAAGTTTTCTGTGGATGATAATGATGGGTGTTGATGTTGGTGTTGGATAGATGCCTAATGTGACGTATACCAGTGTCGTGATTAATTAAAGACTGTATTCCGGCTGTTCCAGAGTTGAACCAATCTGGCATGATGACTTTGAGACACGTGCTGCTCTTCACTCTACTTCTGCTGCCCTGGCAACAATCGAAGGTACAATTTATTTTGTATGACTCTTCTATCCATGTGTCACCCCCCCCCCCTCCCTTAAATCCTTCTTTCTTTCGTGTCACTACGGCTATAATTTCTTTTTGTTCATTGTAGAAAAAATATCTAAGGGAAATGGGGATGAAAGAAAAAGGAAAAAACCAATTTGAAGACTAAAGGCATCATTTTTGTTGTGCTCTCGGATTCTGGACTGCAGACTTAATATCATGGTTTTCGATTCTCTAGACTATAGAAACTTAACTGAGGCCTTGGTAAAAATGCAGTAATATAAACCAATATTCAGTAACGTCATCATTATCCCACACACATTTTTAAGCAAGCACAAGGAATGGAACTAGGCATGTTCCTAGCCACACCATTTTATTATTCAGGAGTATAATGTAACATTTCATGACCCACACCCCTCCTCTCACACACACGTAAACAGACACTCACCCTTCAGGGGAGAGAGAGAGAGAGAGAGAGAGAGAGAGAGGAGAGAGAGAGAGAGAGAGAAGAGAGAGGAGAGAGAGGAGAGAGAGAGAGAGAAACAGGCAGATAGACAGGACAGAGGACAGAGACAGACAAACAGAGAGACAGACAGACAGAGAGATTCCAATAATTAGGTATTCATGCACAGGCCATTTCCTCTTGAACTTTGTGGCATGTTCGTATTACTTGCACACAAACACATAGATATGTATTTTAGTATCGTGAGACATTGCAGTAAATCATGATATAAATGCTTATATAAGAATATTGACAAATTTTACGTATGCCTTCATTTTAAGATGTTCAAAGTAATATCAATCAAACCTGATTGATACACAGTTTCAACGTTCTTTTCGTATATCATCCACTGTAGAATAACACAAAATGAAATGAGCTTTGTCTTCTTTGATACGTTTAGGACGATTACACAATTAAACCAGTTTGTGTACGACATTTGTAACGACAGTAATTATATCCCAGGTTTAAAATTTGTCAAAACAAAATTTACATACTAACAAATACAAAATTTATATACTAACGGATGTCACGTGCGAGTACACCTGACAGGGGGGGTTCTTAAACAGGTAATGTGCAGTGGCAGAAACGGAGCGATCACTCAATCCCTCACACCACCAGACCACAAGAGAAAGAGGTTTCAACAATATTTTTACTTCACATTACAACCATTCACTCACACTAGCACTCCAGATGGGGTATGGGTCATAACAAAGGAGAGGAAAAACAGCCGAGAGAGGAAAAGAAAGAAAGAAAAAAAAAAAAAAAAACAATGGGGCATAGAAGAGAAAAAGCACTATTCAGAACTAACTGACCTAGGGGACAAAGTAATTAAATAGACCACAAAAACCCGCCAATATCCTGGGATCCCGCTACCGTCCCAACCTAACCCGCTAAACCGCTACAAAGACATTAACATAACAGAAGAAAGACAGTACTAGAAACAATAATACATCAAACAGGACCTAGTCAGGGTTAAACAAAACAATAAGAAAAAGAAAACGAATCAGTGACCGGCTTCAGGCCCACACCCACACACGCCAAACCCACACCCACACCACACACGACTTAAGACTCAACTTCTTATCCTGTGCCCGAGGAGGTTCACCGTGGGAGGTGGATCCTAAGAAGGGCGAAGCCCGCAGTGGGCTGGTCTTCCAGTCCGAGGTGAAGGTGTCCCAGTGAAGGGTGAGGCAACACCTTCAACAGTCCTCAGTGCAGCGACTGGTGCCTGGATACCGGATGGCGTCTGCCAGGTCCCGGGATGCTGGTCCTTCAGCCAGTCCCAGACCGGAGCTGCCGGAAACAAATGGCAATTTTTTTCCCGCCCTACGGCGGAGATCAGTCTCCAGATGAGAAGTCATCTCTTTATCGTCTTTGTCAGGTGTGGGCAACAGTGGGTCCGGCAGTGTGTCAGTGTGAAGGGTCACAGTGCCGTAAAAAGGTCAACAATGTCTCTGTCACTTTTAAAAGGGTAAATAAACTATAATAACTTCTTTCACTTTTTCCCTTGCTTTTAACCTGTACCTATGACATGCCCGTACTAAGGATAACTTCCTTAGTCAAAATCTCAATAAATAAAACCAACTAAAATCCATCCATACGTCTGTCACACAAACATATAGGACAAGGACACAAGAACGGAACCACATGCGGGGCGATACGGCCGGAATTCCACACTCCGTGGTCTAAGTGTCAAGCCGTTCGAACGCTCATGCATTCCACGATCCGTCTCGTACCTACGAAACAACAAGGAAAATAAAACTAACACTTACGATATCCTTCCGGCCCACATCACATATTAAGCAATACAAGCATTGACTCGACCTGTATACTCAGAAAACAACAAATACAGCTTCTATTGACTGAAATGGTAGTTAGACTTTCAACTTAGTCCAAAGTAACCGAATACCTAGCCACTAAGGACCGAAACGCAATTAAAGAAAATGCGTTCCTACAATTCCACCACATAATACATATCTCGATACCACTTCCAAACAGGCCGCCCTCTTTGGAGCAGTTACACACAAAAAAAAGGTGTGTCCAGCCAACAGCATGTTAAGGCAGAAGAAAAACCGCAACCACTGAGGTTAGAAAACCCAAATAAACAAGACACTGTCCAAGACAAACCATATAGTTACCAAAATGGCGGGTGGGCGAGGTAAGAAAACGGTCCGCTCCCCAATCCGATGAAGGATGGCAGCCGAAAACCGTGACGGTCCCCAATGAAGTGGACTCCAGGTCAGGGATGACCTACGGTGCTTCTTCCAGCTGGCAGGGATAGGGATCCCAGAGGTGGCAAGTGGAATTCTTTCCTTCCCACCGAAGGGTGAAAGACAGTTCCACGCAACCCACGTCGAAGTGGATTCAAACAGGAAGGCTCCAGCTGGCAGAGATAGAGATCTCTCCGACTCCAAAGTTCGTAAGCGAGTGCCACACCACTCGCCAAAACAAGATGGCAACCAGTAATAAAACAGCTCACCTGTGTCACCTGACACAGCTGAGGAATCACGTGGGAAACGATAAAATAGAAAAAGAAAGCCTTAAAAGAAAAAATGAAGAAAAGTATTGGAGGATGGGAGCAAAATGCACGGACGTAGCGCACCCAGGATGACACGAATAACAAACTGGTCAACACCCGGCCAATGTAGTGAAGATGTCACTGGCAACACTCCACTTTATATCAGGTTTGGGAAGAAATGAATTATCTTCCAAACGAAAGTATTTACGTCCGTGACAATACCCCCAACCAAAGAGGCTTGTGCCACTGAGGCACAGCCTATCACAGCCTCCAATATGTTCTGCACACACTTGCACTCATGTAGACCTTCATTCCTGAACCCTGACTCAGCACTCCATCCGGCTGAGGTAATCAGCCATCATCATCATCATTTTCATAGTCATCTATGTCATCATCCAGTGCCTCTCTGGGCACACCATTGCTAACCGGGGCACTGGAGACGGGTAGACAAGGTGGTGGCGCTGAGGGTGATGAGCAGGACGACTGCTGCTGTTGCTATCAGGGACTGCTGCGAAGCCTTGCACGCAATGTTCTGACGCACTGCATCAGCTGGCTTCATCTGTAGCTTGAATTCCTCCAGGCCACCGCCTGGGTCGATGACGTTCAGGGTCTGGAAGCACAGCGCGCAGAATTCCAGGGCCTTGGCATAGAAAACCAGCTCAGTGTTGACCAACTCTGTCAGCACTTTCTTCATGTCAGTGACCTCGGCCTGAAAGCTGTGAACCTGTTGCTCCAAGGCGTGCTGACTGCAAGAAGCTTCCTTGGACAGGGCATGGAAGGTTTCCCTCAAGTCATCCTTGGTCTGTTCGCACAACAGTCCGTATCCACTGGAATTACACACCTCTTTCTTTTCTAGCCGATTCACCCGAGCGTCCCTGTAGTCCTGAACAGCCGAAGGACTTTCAGAAAAAGGGGTCATGCCTTTGCCTAGAGAAGGGTTCCATTTCTCATGTTCAGCGTTCTCTGCTGTCTTCTACATACGTGGTCACCTTTGTCATGGAAGCGTGCTGTTTTACGTGTGTAGGAGCTGTCACATAACTGGCCCAGGTGTCGCTTCATGGCTGTGCGGCGGTCCTGGTTGGTGTTTGACTCCTCATTCGCTCTCAATTCAGCGCATGCTCGACTCACTTTGGGTCTGCTCCTTCGCTTCCTTAACAGTGGCCTTCTACCCACGGATGCAGGACCTGTTGATGTCAACAACGCCACAGGCATCCTGGTGTTCCGGCTCTTCGGAGTTGCTCGGTGGCAAACATTGCAGCTGCGACCGTGACTTTGGATGTTGAGGGATGGTCCTTTGCTCGCACACTGCGTATAGTTGAGGGATCCTTGGTCAAAGTGCCATGCTGAGTCAGGGGCTTCAGGAGTGGTCTCAAGGCCTCTTTCTCTCTCTGTGCTTGGGAATGCGTGGTGGCAGCCACAAATACTTCTGTTGGCAACTCTGACGATATCTCCCGACGTTGACCATCCCCAAAGCACACTGAATTGCCAATGAGTAAGGAGTACGCAGGTCGCTGAAGGGCTACTGCCCACACCTTCCCTTTAAAATATGGCGTAGAGACTTCTACCAATACTGTAGATCGCTTTGCCCTGAAGGATGACTCGATTCCTGACACTTGGCATTCTTCTCCTCGAGGTGCATCACAAGGGACTAACTGCTCATCAATGAAGACTGCTGTGGCTCCTGTGTCCCTAATAGCTTTCACTTTCTTGCCACACACCACGGATGGGAAGGTAGGATAAGATGGGGTCGTGACCTGACTCTCTCCAAATGCCACCCTAAAGTGCGAGATGTCGGATTTTGTCTTGTCCCTCCTCTTGGGACAATCCCGAACGAAATGTCCCTTTTCCCCACAGAGGAAGCAAAGCTTGAGCTTGGGTCCGACGTTCTGGAATTGCTGGGGACATCGCTTTTGGAGGGTGACGACGGTTTGAAGTCATGCGACCCCGATCGACGGGTTTCCTACTTGTCCCTGGTGCAGGCATGCGATAGTGACGACGCGCATCTGCGAAGGCTTCAGCCACCTCGATTGCCCTGGCGAATGTCTTTGGTTTCTCCTCACCCAACTTGAACTGCAGTTCCTGAGATACCGAACTCATGAGTTGCTCCAAGAGGAAACATCCTTCAAATCCATTTCTGAGGCTTCAATCCAGTATTCCATGGTACGCCGGAGGCGTTCTCCGAACTGGTGAAAAGTTTCCTCAGAAGGTTTCCTCATGGTGCGAAACTGCTTTCTGTAGGACTCGGCAGTCATGTGCAGTCTCCGGCGAAGAGCCGCTTTCAACTCGGTATAGGAAGCTCCGGTGGAATATCGACAAACGCCTCCTTAGCCTTGCCCGTCAGGCTACTGATGAGGTAAAGGGCTTTACTCTGGTCGTTTAGCTGGTACGCGGCGGCAACCGCCTCAAAGTGCTCAATGTAGGTGTCTATGTTATCGCTAGCACTGTACACTGGCATATGTAGCTTGGGCGGAGCCACCGGAATAACATGCCCTGGTGAAAATCCGCTATTTCCCGATGACGGAGCCATGCTCGGAAGCAACCACAGACTGTGCTTCGGTTCATCTAACTGTTGAACCAGTTCGGCCCGGGTTTTCTTTTCCTCCACCAAACGAGCCTCAAAGTCCAACTCTTTCTGTTTTCTGAGCCTCCCTTTCTAACTGTTCTCTCTGTTCTCTAGACTCTCGCTCCAGTCTCCTTTCCTCCATCTCCTCTTTCCATCGCCGTTCCTTCTCCTCTCTCTCCATCCTTCTCTCTTCCATCTCCCTTCTCTCTTTCGCCTCTCTCTCCTCCCTCTCCCAGCCTCTTTTCCTCCATTGCCATCTCCCACCGTCTCTCTTCTTTGGCTTCTCTCTCCTCCTTCTCTCTCTTTTCCCTCGCTTCCTTCTCCTCCTTCTCTCTCTTTTCCCTCGCTTCCTTCTCCTCCCTCTCCAGTCTCCTCTCCTCCCGCTCTCTTCTCTCTCTTGCCTCTCTTTCTTCCCTTTCCCTCTTCTCCTTGGCCTCTCTTTCTTCTCTCTCAATCCTCATCAGCATAAGAGGATCCATGGGCGCTGGTCCAGGAGGATGAGGCATAGGCGAAGGCCGAAAGCGGAAGTCATCTCGAAGATACGGCGGAGGGCGAAGTCCCGAGACCGGAGTGGGCAGAGGTCGCCTCGGAGAGAGTGACCCAGGAGGGGTCATCCCTTGTATTGTGGACACCACGGTGACTGGAGGACGAATCCCACCAGAAGAATACACGACCTGGGTAGTTGGGCCAGTCATCGCCTGAGTCATGGGGCTCCCCATCCCTGGCAAAATTCCTGCACCGCGAGTCTGAGAGCGAGTGATCCGGCGCCCGTCGTCTACGTGTTCCATAACTGACAGTATAACTCACTGGACACGAAGTCACCGAATCACTAAGAGATACACAGAATTTGCACAACCACGCAGAACTCTGACGAACGAAATCCCACGAAGGTTCCAACGTGCGTGTCCACTTCACACTCAGTACTACAATCGACTACTTCGAGGGTCAAAGTATTTGAACTCACCACAAGCCAATAGTACAAGACGATACTAAATGGATATAAATTCAAGATTCTGTAAGTAGTCACTGGGGTTGAAGAGAACTATCCCAAAATTTCCAAAGGGAAAAACCCACTATCTTAAATCAGTGAGTCTTAGGGTAACACCAGCACGATGGTTAACCCACCTTCACCGAGAGTGACAACACTCACTGAAAGACACCGAATGACAAATGACGAAGGTTTGATGTAAATCAAACACGCATGGACAACCCTAACCAAACCCCACGAGGAAGTGCTTTTATCCAACGAACCAAGAGTGGTCCTCCAACACTATTTCCTCCAACACTATTTCCTCCAAAGTCCAAGTTCCTACAAAATGGGACCACAAAAGTTAAAGTCCAAGAATGGGAACCGAAACTGTATACTCACAACGTATCAGCAACTCCAATCCGCTAAAGTGCAGCTAGTATTCCACGAGAAGGAAATACGGAGTAGTAACGTTCCACAAATGTAACTATGACTAAGGGTAGTCCAATAACTGTACCAATATTCCCAACACAGGAAGGAGAAATGACAAAGTCCTACGTACGACTTTTTGACTAAGTGTAGTCAACACCAAAAATCTCCAACCGTAGGTTACAGTCTAAGGTATGTTGTCACAAGACAGAGTAGTTTGAACAACAAAGTCAACAATGTATGACTTTATGACTAAGTGTAGTCAATCCACAAAACCGTTCAAACTCGAAGAGAAAGAATGCTTCCCCGAACCAAATTACAGTCAAGAGCACTGCCGCACTAAGCTATCCCAAACGAACTGAATCGATTAACCCTGGCTAAGCTCAATGAGTAAAGCAAACTAACCTCTTCTCACCAAATGAACACAAAGTATCCAAATTCAATAACTAGCCAAGAGCTGGAGTTATTTCCCCTGAATTCCAATGAAGGAAATACCCAGTTATGTTTTTAACACTTCAAAAGCGTTGAGAACAACAATCTTCAAGAGAAAAACCGCTGACCAAAAAAACGTGGTTCAAGCACAAACAGTTTTCCCTGTAGGAAAACAGTATCCAAACATGAATCATTCCAACACGATGTGGAATTAATCATCGACAACAGCACAAACTCATCAATGTGTAACAACGACTGCCCTTGTGCACCGGCGTGTCAAGAACCCCAAACAAAATTACCACACCTGGTAACCAAACCTATGTCCGGATCAAATGTAATCTCTCAAAATAAACTTCAAAGACGTTTACCCAGCAAAAAGGCCAAAGAAATCACAAACCTTTACAACTGGAATTTAAACTCAACGCGTTACTCCAACCAGCAACCAACTTACCAAAGAGAAAAGCAACAAGACATCAACAAACACGCATAAGCAGGGACGGACAATAGAACTTACACGACCCGTACCGCAAGGCCAAACAGCTAACCTAAATTCTAACCGGCGACGGACGTAAACACGGAAGTACACGTGCGCCAACACGGTCACTGGGACACCAGGACAGAACTGACTCGATCAAAACAGTGGCCCGATGAACGCGTCGAAATTCCCGCGCCAACACGATCTAGTCCACAGACGGAAACACGTGCTAAACCCACTGCTCTGTCACTGAATGGGAGATGGATGAAAAGGGAGGGGGCACCAGAAAAAGGCACAAGTGGCTCTTTGGAAAGACACTGTATCCACAAACGCTACACTCCCATTCTCAAACATACGACTGACAAATTTAATTATTCCAATCACCACAGTCACACAAATTAGTGTTGAACAATTAAGAAAGCCCTAACATCAGCAGCTAGATAGAAAAGCAAATACACTGCTTGTATGTGCGCTAGACAGAAGAGGAAAGCCTATCAACTTAGGGCTAATCCCCTTAGACTAAACAACACAGATCCTACAACCTAGTGTAATAACAAAATAACACACGACTGAGAATAGTCCTTCCTTGTTTTGTAAACTAGAGTAGTTAAGCTTACGCAAGACCGAGTTTCGCGCAAACACGGTAAATCGGAACTAAGTGTCCAAAGTTTGCCTTGTAAACAAAGCACCAAGTGGCAAATGAAACACCAAATGTATTGGCAAACCTGCCTACACTTACCTTGCTAACACAGTCGGCGTCTTGGGTACAGGCAAACGCAGATCAAAATCCTAAATCAGTACAAGCACTGATATCGATGACTCTGCACAAGCAAGACCTATTAATCTAGAGTTCAAAACCCCCTTCTTTCTCCACCCAAGTACCTATTCTAACTAAGGTAATGAGACAATGAGAACGGAACTCTAGAAACAAGCCGGCGGTACTAGACAAAACGAAACAAACCACGGAGACGAACGCGGAACGGAAGCGCCGAAGGTCCGACCACGGAGCACGGAACTCACCTGCCGACAGCAACCCAAAAACCGGTCCGCTCCAATGGGTTCCCTACTTACTCTAGAACCCACCCAACCAACCACCCGTCATATACACGTAAGAGAGATAGACAGATCCCTCAAGGGTCGGGCGGTAGTGAGTTCAGAGTGTCGCTTTTACACTACCACATACACATTCCTGTACCCCGCATCTCCACCATTAATTGTCACGTGCGAGTACACCTGACAGGGGGGGGGGGTTCTTAAACAGGTAATGTGCAGTGGCAGAAACGGAGCGATCACTCAATCCCTCACACCACCAGACCACAAGAGAAAGAGGTTTCAACAATATTTTTACTTCACATTACAACCATTCACTCACACTAGACTCCAGATGGGGTATGGGTCATAACAAAGGAGAGGAAAAACAGCCGAGAGAGGAAAAGAAAGAAAGAAAAAAAAAAAAAAAAAACAATGGGGCATAGAAGAGAAAAAAGCACTATTCAGAACTAACTGACCTAGGGGACAAAGTAAATTAAATAGACCACAAAAACCCGCCAATATCCTGGGATCCCGCTACCGTCCCAACCTAACCCGCTAAAACCGCTACAAAGACATTAACATAACAGAAGAAAGACAGTACTAGAAACAATAATACATCAAACAGGACCTAGTCAGGGTTAAACAAAACAATAAGAAAAAGAAAACGAATCAGTGACCGGCTTCAGGCCCACACCCACACACGCCAAACCCACACCACACCACACACGACTTAAGACTCAACTTCTTATCCTGTGCCCGAGGAGGTTCACCGTGGGAGGTGGATCCTAAGAAGGGCGAAGCCCGCAGTGGGCTGGTCTTCCAGTCCGAGGTGAAGGTGTCCCAGTGAAGGGTGAGGCACACCTTCAACAGTCCTCAGTGCAGCGACTGGTGCCTGGATACCGGATGGCGTCTGCCAGGTCCCGGGATGCTGGTCCTTCAGCCAGTCCCAGACCGGAGCTGCCGGAAACAAATGGCAATTTTTTTCCCGCCCTACGGCGGAGATCAGTCTCCCAGATGAGAAGTCATCTCTTTATCGTCTTTGTCAGTGTGTGGCAACAGTGGGTCCGGCAGTGTGTCAGTGTGAAGGGTCACAGTGCCGTAAAAAAGGTCAACAATGTCTCTGTCACTTTTAAAAGGGTAAATAAACTATAATAACTTCTTTCACTTTTTCCCTTGCTTTTAACCTGTACCTATGACATGCCCGTACTAAGGATAACTTCCTTAGTCAAAATCTCAATAAATAAAACCAACTAAAATCCATCCATACGTCTGTCACACAAACATATAGGACAAGGACACAAGAACGGAACCACATGCGGGGCGATACGGCCGGAATTCCACACTCCGTGGTCTAAGTGTCAAGCCGTTCGAACGCTCATGCATTCCACGATCCGTCTCGTACCTACGAAACAACAAGGAAAATAAAACTAACACTTACGATATCCTTCCGGCCACATCACATATTAAGCAATACAAGCATTGACTCGACCTGTATACTCAGAAAACAACAAATACAGCTTCTATTGACTGAAATGGTAGTTAGACTTTCAACTTAGTCCAAAGTAACCGAATACCTAGCCACTAAGGACCGAAACGCAATTAAAGAAAATGCGTTCCTACAATTCCACCACATAATACATATCTCGATACCACTTCCAAACAGGCACGCCCTCTTTGGAGCAGTTACACACAAAAAAAGGTGTGTCCAGCCAACAGCATGTTAAGGCAGAAGAAAAAACCGCAAACCACTGAGGTTAGAAAACCCAAATAAACAAGACACTGTCCAAGACAAACCATATAGTTCCAAAATGGCGGGTGGGCGAGGTAAGAAAACGGTCCGCTCCCCAATCCGATGAAGGATGGCAGCCGAAAACCGTGACGGTCCCCAATGAAGTGGACTCCAGGTCAGGGATGACCTACGGGTGCTTCTTCCAGCTGGCAGGGATAGGGATCCCAGAGGTGGCAAGTGGAATTCTTTCCTTCCCACCGAAGGGTGAAAGACAGTCCACGCAACCCACGTCGAAGTGGATTCAAACAGGAAGGCTCCAGCTGGCAGAGATAGAGATCTCTCCGACTCCAAAGTTCGTAAGCGAGTGCCACACCACATCGCCAAAACAAGATGGCAACCAGTAATAAAACAGCTCACCTGTGTCACCTGACACAGCTGAGGAATCACGTGGGAAACGATAAAATAGAAAAAGAAAGCCTTAAAAGAAAAAATGAAGATAAGTATTGGAGGATGGGAGCAAAATGCACGGACGTAGCGCACCCAGGATGACACGAATAACAAACTGGTCAACACCCGGCCAATGTAGTGAAGATGTCACTGGCAACACTCCACTTTATATCAGGTTTGGGAAGAAATGAATTATCTTCCAAACGAAAGTATTTACGTCCGTGACAACGGATGAGTACTATAGATCAGAAGGAGAACAGCAGTGCTATTTTGCTTTGTATAATACCACGTCAGGAGGTGCTGCAGTCTTATATAACAATGATTTAGAACTTGAAAAATGCAAAGTGTACAAACATCTCGATTGAAATCATGTGGTTTTTTCCTCCTAAGATCTTACGGACAGAAAAAAACAACCGTTTACGATCCCCATATAGAAATTCAGAATTCTAATAAGAAACTGCTGGATATATCCGGAAACTAAGAGCTCCACTTCAATTATTTGCAGGTGACCGGAATTCAATACTGAAACTGAATACTGATTATGATCACATCAAACATGCTAACAACCCAGAGGCAAGTGAAACTATTAGTGATATGATGGTCAGCTTAAATCTTGCAGATGTGTGGCAAGAATCAGTCCAGACTCAAGAGAGCTTACCTGGAGAAGATCCCAATCCAGGCAAACAGTACAGACTAGATTTCTTTTTGATAAATGAACATATGACACCGGTCATAGCAAGTTGCAAACTAATCCCAGGTTACAACATACATCATTCGATAGCAGTATTCAAATTTAAGAACCTTACCGAAAATAAGAGGAGAAAACATTAACAAAAGAAATACCATGTATTGGAAAGAAAAAAGTCTTTGTACAAATTAAAAGAACTTCAAACGACATAATGAAAAAGTGTAAGCCATGAGAAGAAAGAGAACAGAAGGGGTCTTGGTAGGACCAAGAGCTGGGTGGATTTCTCAAAATGAACAGATTACAGATTATTTTTGTGATTTAGAGAAACCAGCTGATGACAGTAAGCGAATGATTGAACTGGTAGATAAGGCAGAAACACTTTAACAGATATCGAAGATATTGTAAGAGAACCAAATAGCTTCTACCATCAGTTGGACAAAGGATGATACGTGGAAGAAACTTGCAGAGATCTTCCCAAACTTGACCACAAGGTTTCAGTGACTTTAGAAAAGAAGGTGATATTAGAAGAAGCAGCTGTCGTGTTTGAGTATGAAAACATGATAAAAGTCCAGAAAGTGATGGATTCACAGTTTAATTAAAAACAATGCTTCAGAAACAAACTGTGGTGTTTGTAGTCCGATCGCTGTACGAAGGATAGAGAAAAAAAGAAAGGAATATCTGTGACTTAGAAGGAAGGAATTATAACAGTTGTCCCCTGATCAGATAAACGTTAACAATACATAAAAAACAGATGACCTGTCACAATATTGAATTTTGAGTCTGAACCTGGGTGGGAGGGAGAGGGGGTTATTATATGTGTCCCTGATCAGATAAACATAATTAATATATGAAAATAGTAACGACCTATCGCATTATTGAATTGTGTACATAAAACTGGCTCAGCATACGTGGCAGTCAGAATTAAACCAGTTCTGCCAAGTCTGATCAACGAAATATCAAACAGGATTTATACGTGAGAGAGAGACTGGAGACAACATTAGATATTACATACGTTTAAGACATATATATATATATATATATATATATACATGTGTGTGTGTGTGTGTGTGTGTGTGTGTGTGTGTGTGTGTGTGTGTGTGTGTGTGTGTGTGTGTGTGTGTATGAATGGAACATCTTTCAATCTTTCTGTTGTGTGTTGACTTCTAAGACGTTTTAAAATTGACTGGATTTTCATATTTAATGTACGTAGACTTTTGGGTTTGGTGACAATATTTGTTACTGATAGAAACCTTATGCAGAAGTTCAAAGGCCACTGTAATATAAATGGAAAATCATCAAATTGCTTCAGGATTTGTGAGATTGACGAGGATGTCATCCGATCTCGCCGTTCTTATTCGTTTTACGTGTAGAAATTCTAGCAAATATGATCAGGCAAAATAAAAATAGGACGTGAATATTTACAGATTATATGGTATATATAGTTGCATACTTTGCTGTCAACACACAATCTTTACAAAATGGATATCGACTATATTTTGAAGAGAACAAAACGTGGATGAATAAGGAATATTAAGTCTGACTATGGATTACGAGAAGACTTCTGCTTTTTGAGCAGGACGAGAAAGAAAATCAACAAAGCAGTGCATGCTAGTTTTTACAATGGAATGGAGCCCCCTACCCACCACCCACCCCCCTCTCCCAGACTTTAAGATTGTAGGAATCTGGCTCACAACAGAGTTTGCAGACTGCAAATACAAATATTTTACTAAACGATTATGAAAAATAAGAATTCCAACGCCACTAGGGAGAATAGCAATCTTGAAGTCCTTGATTCTAATCATAATCGTGCATTTATGGACACACTGAATCCACCAGATGATTGTTTTTCTGCAGGCAATGTGTAGTCTTTGTATAAATGTTCGAATGGAAAGAAGAAAAGAAGACGGAATGAGTAGAAAGTTTGCACGCAAAAGAATAAGTGAGGGAGGCGTTGGATTTATAGAGGTAACATGTTTTACGCAAGCTTTAAACGAAGATAGATGGAACACTGAGGACGACAAATCATAGATAGATGAAAAGTATTATGACATATTTATACCCCAATGTACAAACATTTGATAAACTGGGGACCGAAGTGCCCGTTAACCGGCTCAGCGTTCAAACGTAAGCTCGTGCTTTTCTATCTGCTTCTAAAGCCAATTGTTTCCCTTTGTAGTATAGATTTTACAGCTGGTGCTTTTCTATCTGCTTCTAAAGCCAATTGTTTCCCTTTTTAGTATAGATTTTACAGCTGGTGCTTTTCTATCTGCTTCTAAAGCCAACTGTGACGGGTCTCCGACGCCCCCCCTCGTTATTAAAATATGATTTTCATATTCAGGGATGCAGGGGGTTATAGACAGAAGTATTTACGCTTTCACAACCAAAATGCGCTCTCGCATAGGCACACGCACTCTGTCACTCACATCGGGCCCGCACAAAGGTGACGGGAAACCAATAACATTTCATGAAAATAATCAACTTTTATTCAACTTGACTCCGAGCCCCCACCCGTCACTACACAACACAACTATCTGTATCATACAACAATGTAAACAGCATACAGACAATTTAATAAATCGCATCCCCTGTTCTTCAGTTATTCTTACTTAGCCAGGAAAGACAATATTCCACTATTCAGTTTGCACACTTATAACCTTAAGAGCAAATAAAGCGTCCATAACTTGCCAGCATTCCTTGGTTGACCAGTTTCTCTCATCACACTGTGCGACCACGAGCTGAAGCTGCCACACTGTTGTGTCCTCCCGATTGGCCAAATCCCAGTTGGGGGACACTGGCAACGTAGCTTGAGTTGCACCCTCGCACCGAGTCTCCCGGACTCCCACCACACTTCGCCCTCTCAACGGAAAGGGCTCCTGTCGGCCTCTCCCACAGGTCTTCTCTGGCTGCAAACACCCCACCGTTGTCTGGCAGCTCCCTGTCTAGGCTCCAACAGGCTACACGTCTTGCTGTCGACCGTCCCCACACAGGAGACAATTCTTCTCGTCGTCGGCTCCGAGGCTACAGCAACCTCCACTGTCTTACGTCCCCACCCAGGAGACACGAGGCGACAGCTAACCTCTGCTTCACGCTGTATTTTCTTGAGCCCTCAGCAAGACGGGCGAGTTCACTTTCCCTTAAGTGAGTCACACACTTCCTGGTTTTCCAAGCACCTTATATTCGTTCTCAAAGAAGAGAGAACCCGAGTTTAACTGGCTCAACCAATGGAATCACTGGCACACACACATCACACGATTTGTACCAATAAATCCCCAAGTTATTTTTATTCCACCAATGGAATCACTAGTCACCTACACACACACACACCACAGCTGCTAGCGCCAACAAAGACTTGGGCACCCAGTGGTTAATGCATAACCTCCTATTCAAACTCATGTTCGATTCCCCCAAGCTACCCATTGAACTAACAGCCTGGACCTCTCTTCCAGCCATGACTGATGCTTCAAGTATTTACTACCTCTATAGACAACAAGGCGCAAACCACTCGATAGGCCGCAGCCTTCCATTCATTCCTCAGAACAGGGACGACTGAATGGTCGCTGTACTCTGCCGGCAGGCTGACGGTCACCTACCCGTGACGGTCACCTGACACGAATCGCCTTCCTTTCAGGCCCACGGGAGAGCCCAGTGAATAGCCAGCGCTCAAAGTGGACACTCTTCTCTACCCAGGACTGGCAGGTCGCCAACTCTTGTCACTACCCCTCGGACATGCGAAACACTTCCCAGCACTCTCCCTCCTTCAGTATACGACTCGGGGTATCCCCCCCTGGTGATGCCTGAATTCGCACACTTGAAGACCCAAGGAACGTGCTCTCAACAACAGCAACTACCCTTAATTTGCCTAAATGCTCGAGAACATTCGGCCGACTCATGACACCAACTGTTTCCCTTTTTAGTATAGATTTTACAGCTGGTGCTTTTCTATCTGCTTCTGAAGCCAATTGTTCCCCCTTGTAGTACAGCTTTTACAGCTTATATAACATAAAAAATATTCTTCCATAGTTGACTGGATCGTTTGCGATTTTTGTGTTAAGTAAAGGAACTACAACAGGTTCTGACCTGTCATCCGTAAACACACCCCTTATAGAGTAAAGTTTTACAGAATGTGAAAAATCAACTATTGGGCCTCCAGCATTTTGTTTTATCGTTTCTCCTGTAATCCAGTCTGGATGGCATCTTTTCATTCCGTTATTTCCATGGTAAACAGCACTTTTTTCCTTGATGGAGGGCTGTGATGAACAGTTCTTACGTACTTATTGCCGCCATTATGGAAGTCGGTTCACTCTATGATTTTTTTTCTACTACCGTGTGTGACGGGTCTCCGACGCTCCCCCTCGTTATTAAAATATGATTTTCATATCCAGGGATGCAGGGGGTTATAGACAGAAGTATTTGCGCTTTCACAACCAAAATGCGCTTCGCATAGGCACACGCACTCTGTCACTCACATCGGGCCCGCACAAAGGTGACGGGAAACCAATAACATTTCATAGAAAATAATCAACTTTATTTAACTTGACTCCGAGCCCCCACCCGTCACTACACAACACAACTATCTGTATCATACAACAATGTAAACATCATACAGACAATCTCATAAATTGCATCCCCTTTCCTTCAAGTACTCTTCATTAACCAGGAAAGACAATATTCCACAATTCTGTTAGCACACTTATAAACTTAAGAACAATAAAACGTCCGTAACTTGCCAGCATTCCTCGGTTGACCGTCAGTTTTCTCTCATCCCACTGTGTGACTATGAGCTGAAGCTGCCACACCGTTGTGTCCTCCCGACTGGCCAAATCCCAGTTGGGGGACACTGGCAACGTAGCTTGAGTCGCACCCTCACACCCGAGTCTCCGGACTCCACCGTACTTCGCCCTCTCCACGG
>JAFLJL010018101.1:70446-80446 GCA_018398815.1 Conus ventricosus
AAGAGACAGCCAGTTCAAGCGAAAGGTACCAGCCACCCGTGAACCTCAGATGAAACGTGATGAGAGGAGAGGAGAAAAACTAACCTGAGCTGAACGACATTAAGGTGCAAACACACCACAAGCCACATTAAGGGACGGATACACGGCAACAACAACGACAATAAATAAATGAATAATTCCACCACCCTAGATGGGTCAATCGTCATAGGCCTCGTGACAAACCCGTGACAGATACGTTTAGGACGATTACACATTTAAATCAGTTTGTGTACGACATTTGTAACGACCGTAATTATACCCCAAGTTTAAAATTAGTCAAAACAAAATTTACATACTAACAAATACAAAATTTATGTACTAACGGATGATTACTATAGATCAAAAGGAGAACAGCAGCGCTATTTTGCTTTGTATAATACCATGTCAGGAGGTGCTGCAGTCTTATATAACAATGATTTAGAACTTGAAAAATGCAAAGGGTACAAACATCTCGATTGAAATTACGTATTCTTTTTTTCTAAGATCTTATGGACAGGAAAAAAAACCGTTTACGATCCCCATACAGAAAATTCAGAATTCTAACAAGAAATTGCTGAATATATCCGGAAACTAAGGGCTCCACTTCAGTTATTTGCAAACATGCTAAAAACCCAGAGGCAAGTGAAACTATTAGTGATATGATGGTCAACTTAAATCTTGTAGATGTGTGGTGAGAATTCAGTCCAGACTCAAGACAGTTTTCCTGGAGAAGATCCAAAGCCAGGCAACGGTACAGACTAGATTTCATTTTGATAAATGAACATATGACACCGGTCAAAGCAAGTTGCAAACTATTCCCAGGCTACAACATATATCATTCGATACCAGTATTCAAATTTAAGAACCTTACTGAAAATAAAGGTAGTAATTGTTGGAAATGTAATCGGTCACCACTAACGGACTCTACATGTATCAATGAGAAATGTCACCAAGGAAACAATAAAAGAGTATGGAATGGTTTATGCACAAAATGCAGAATTTGATTAAGTATATCTGAATCAAGCAAAAATTGTGAGATCACAGCAGCTATAATGTGCTGTTTCATTCGATATGAAAAAGAAAAACAGAACAAGAGGAGAAAACACTAACAAAAGAAATCCATGTATTGGAAAGAAAAAAGTCTTTGTACAAACTAAAAGATCTTCAAACGACAAATGAAAAATTGTAAGCCATGAGAAGAAAGAGAACAGAAGGGGTCTTGGTAGGACCAAGAGCTGGGTGGATTTCTCAAAATGAACAGATTACAGATTATTTTTGTGATTTAGAGAAACCAACTGATGACAGTAAGCGAATGATTGAACTGGTAGATAAGGCAGAAACCTTCTACCATCAGTTGGACAAAGGATACATGGAAGAAGCTTGTGGAAGATCTTCCCAAACTTGACCACAAGGTTTCAGCGACTTTAGAAAAGAAGGTGATATTAGAAGAAGCAGCCGTTGTGCTTGTGTTTGAGTATGAAACATGAAACATGATAAAAGTCCAGAAAGTGATGGATTCACAGTTTAATTAAAAACAATGCTTTCGGAAACAAACTGTGGTGCTTGTAGTCCGATCGCTGTACGAAGGATAGAGAAAAAAGAAAGGAATATCTGTGACGTCGAAGGAAGGAATTATAACAGTTGTCCCCTGATCAGATAAACGCTAACAATACATAAAAAACAGATGACCTGTCAAAATATTGAATTTTGAGTCTGAACCTGGGTGGGAGGGAGAGGGGGGGGTGGGTTATTATATGTGTCCCCTAAACAGATAAACATAAACAATATATGAAAATAGTAACGACCTATCGCATTATTGAATTTTGTACATAAAACTGGCTCAGCATACGTGGCAGTCAGAATTAAACCAGTTCTGCCAAGTCTGATCAACGAAATATCAAACAGGATTTATACGTGAGAGAGAGACTGGAGACAACATTAGACTTACATACGTTTAATATATATATATATATATATATATATATATATATATATATATATATATATATATATATATAATATATATATATATATATATATATATATATATATATGTATGAAACATCTTTCAATCTTTCTGTTGTGTGTTGACTTCGAAGACGTTTTAAAATTGACTGGATTTTCATATTTAATGTACGTAGACTTTTGGGTTTGGTGACAATATTTGTTACTGATAGAAACCTTATGCAGAAGTTCTAAGGCCACTGTATATAAAATGGAAAATCATCAAATTGCTTCAGGATTAGTGAAGATTGACGAGGATGTCATCCGATCTCGCCGTTCTTATTCGTTTTACGTGTAGAAATTCTAGCAAATATGATCAGGCAAAATAAAAATAGGACGTGAATATTTACAGATTATATGGTATATATAGTTGCATACTTTGCTGTCAACACACAATCTTTACAAAATGGATATCGACTATATTTTGAAGAGAAACAAAACGTGGATGAATAAGGAATATAAAGTCTGACTATGGATTACGAGAAGACTTCTGCTTTTTGAGCAGGACGAGAAAGAAAATCAACAAAGCAGTGCATGCTAGTTTTTGCAATGGAATGGAGCCCCCCACCCATCCCCCACCCCCCACCACCCTCTCCCAGACTTTAAGATAGTAGGAATCTGGCTCACAACAGAATTTGCAGACTGCAAATACAAATATTTTACTAAACGATTGTGAAAAATAAGAGAATGTAAATATCTATGTTCACGACCACCCTATCTTATTTTGCACGAAAACCCCCCTTTTCACATCCAAGTCACGTCCATCTCATGTCAGTTTTGGTCAAAATTAACACCTGTTTTCCAAAAAAATTAACACGCCAAAACCTCTAAAAATCGACGTAATCAGCACATTAAAATGGGGGCTTACGTGCAAGATAAGATTTGGTGATCATGAACCCGTATATTTACATTCTCTCCAGGAACATAAAATCAACTAAATACTTTAACATTTATATGGCTTGACAGTCCTGCCTCAGACTGGTTCCAATCAATATTGGCTGCAGGACCTCCTGTGCAGTGGAGCATGCAAAGCAGGTCTGCACCTAATAATGCATTATTAATCATCACGGATGGATCGAGCTGTCACGTGTGCGCGTTCACCCAATCGACAGGTGGTATGACATCATTTTCTGCTGGGGAAGTTGGAATCCGACCGGGTGCTGGCATTGTACATCGGACTGCTTAAGCGTCTAGACGTGCGTGTGTTATCGCTCTCACTACACTAAAAACCATGGCTGATTCAAGTCTGGAAGCTGGGCCTTCTTCACAAGAAACCACAATGGATGCCAGTTCTCAAGAAAGCCAAACTGAGCATTTGCTTTATTCGGATGATCAAAAAAGAATAATATTGAAATACAAAAAGTATTATCAGGAAATGATTTCATATCTTGAAAAATTAGAACGTGGCGAGCCTTGCTCGAAACCAACCCAGCCGAAAGAGAGTCTAAATCTTTTGGAAACGAAGCAAGGAAAACGTGAAATGACAGTAAGTGAACTGGATGCTTTTTTACGTATTTGTTTTGTAGAGCAACTTGATTATGAGCCGATTGATGAAGGTTCTTTTATGAAGCTGAAAAACATAACTGAAATTACGCCTGTTTTACTGAAGGCTGGTTCTGAGATCAAAGCTGAAAATCGTAAAACTCTTCGACAATCTTTGCTTTTAGGCCATTGGCTTGAAAGAACAAAAACTGTTTTAAAAACATCTAACCCAAAAGCGTCCTGGATAATTATTTGAAAACTGAAATTCTGATAGAACCCACACTGTGTAAAAAACTGACGGAATTATCATTTTGATTTTTCTACTATCCAAAGTTCCACAAGCTCGGAATTTCGATCCACAGCTTGTATGAGAAAAGAAAGCTTATTTAAAAATATATGCAAAGCGACGTTGGCTTTCACGAGTTCTGGCAGAGCGACTAAACGACCTGCTGTGAAAAAATCAATAGCCTACTAGCCGAGGAAGCAGACCCCACCTAAAGGCTAAAAATACACCAGAACTGTGTCATTGTTCTGCGCGGAACACATGACCTAGAAAGGCCCAAACAGGGCCGAAAATAATACTAAGGGAGGTAACTCTGCACACCCCCACACACCACAACCCCACGCATGCACACCCCAACCCACCCCCACCCCACCACAACCCATCCATGCCACACCCCCCACCCCACCCCACGCATGCACACACCCCTGCCACCACCCCCACCCCAACCCCACTCACCCCACCCCACCCCACGCGCCCACACACACACATACACACACGCACGAACGCACGCACACACACACACACGTTTTGTCCTACAATGCAGTGCAGTAAACTAGGTCAAAACGATTTGCAATTAATTGACCTAGTTAATTAAGCCACACACATATAACTTCTGATTCTTGCACAAAACAAGAGAAACTGATTACTTAATTTTTTTTATTTATAATTTTATTTGTGTTTAAAAATGAAGACCGAAGTAGTTAGAGGGCTTACTAATATATTTGAGGAGTTGGAGATCTTGATGGATGATGAACCAATAGAGAAGAGTTAAAGAGCATGTTTTGAAGAATTAATTACTGATCTTTTGAGCGCATAAATATCCAAGAAAGCGTTAAGCAGGCCATCAGTAAAATACCAGATTCTTGGTCCCAACCGGTTATAAAGTTGTTTGCCATTTTAGTTGATGATATGGCTCGTAAAGATGTTAATCTGACTGTTTCTACCACCCTGAAGGAGTGGCTATTCGTTTTAATTAAGATTAGGTTTTACGATTAGAAAAGACTATAAATAACAGCTGAATTTAACAATTAATTTTTTATCTATTTAGATTTAAAAATGGCTGTCGAACTCAGTGAATCTGATTTAAAGAATTGTAATGAACTATTTGACGAACAATGAACAGTATTAATACATTGTTTTTAGTGAATTTGGTATTGGAAGTTATAGACAACTATAATAAAAGATCATTGATGAACTATTTATCGAAGCAATCTAAGTGATAAACATTGACTGTAGTGAATTCAGGAAAATGCTAAAATTTTGGACGGGTGTTATTGTAAGGTTAACGTGTCATTGAAGTGTTGCGATGCTTGGGTTGGAAGAATATAAAGCGTGTTTTAATTACTTTTATAATTACTTTTTTTTTCTTTATTTGCCGTAAATATTGTGGCTTTAATAATGGACACAACCACAAGTAAATTTGAGGCATGGAAAATCTATTTACGATGGAAGTAAATATTTGATAGTGACAATACAATTAAGCAATACGTTTAGTGAAGTCCGAGTCTTGGATATATGAACCCTACAACACGTTCATGAAAGCGTCTTGCACACGCGCTACTCTAAAATCCAGTGGTCCTTAAAGCGAGCGCCCAGTAAAAGACTGCTGTGCGTTCTGATTGAGTATATAACGCATGATGATAGTAATCGTGCCAGTATGGGTTAACTAATACAGAAACGAAGTAATCAGCTATCACAGTCTTTAATCTAACTGGGACTGATTTTACATGCTACACCTATTTTAACCATGTAAGTGAGGAGGCTAGTTATGGGGGGTTCTGGCTGGTATGATGGGACAGTCCTTGAAATCAGATTGAAAACAATACAAAGTTCTATTCCTATAGTTGGCATTTTTTCCTTCCTCTTTCAAAGAGTTAGTTTTAATGAGCAAGTCTTGTAGACAAACAGAATTTTGACAACATTTGTTTTATGTGGTGTGTTTTAGCGCATTTACATCCTGTTAATAATCTGCAAGCAGAGTTTCACAATTATGAACAATTTAAGCAAGTGCTGAACTTTGACAAATAACCTTTCAGTGAGTTAGTAAAGTATATCTCAGTTTGAGAGCAAAAACAAACCATTCACTGTAAACGTATACAACATGGTCTGTAGAAGCCGAATCTTGTACCGTCAAGGGTTTCACAAAACGCTCACCACTTTAGGCGATCACTTGACCATTCTTGTAGACTTGATTCTGTTTGCAGATAGTCAAAGGGCATTATGTATTATTCTGAACAATAAGCTGACTTATGGCTTATACTACAAAGACCAATTTTAATACAGGAGCTTTGTAGTAGGTGTTTAGTTGAATCCCTATATTGATGCAGCTTGCCAGTATAAGTAACTTGTAAATGTTTTGTCTGATACTGTTGAAACCAAACCCTTACACTAAACCCAGGGTCTAAGTTTGTTTTATGAATGTACACAAATGCAAATGAGCCATACGTGTTTTATGCTGACTTTGATTCGCATTTACCGCTTGTACTACGGTCCACAAAACCAGCAAGAACAAAAACAACCTTATAAACCACCATCAGATATGTTCTTATGCGTTTATTGTTGTTAGGTCAGACGGGTCTAACACAACATCCCTCGTGGATTTACAGAGGCCCATGCGGTAGTAGATTTTTAGAGCAGATGAAACAACTTCGCTATCAGTTATCCAAATCCAACTCCATCTTTCAGAAATTGTTATGGAATCCTGAAGACAAGAGAACGTTATTTCTCATCTACACACGTTGGATATGTTTATAATGAATTATTAGGCTACTCAGTAAGAGACCACAATCACATTACTGGAAGTTCAGAGGGGCCGCCACACAACATTTTGTAATCTTCAACTTATGGGGTTGACCCCCAAAAAAAATGGAACTGCCGATTCTTCTTTCATACTTACGAGGCTTTCGATTTCTCATTTTATCCTGCAAGCAGTTACCTTCTGAATATAAGAGGGTTACCTGCATTGCACAGTCTTCAGAAAAGTACAGACTTTTTACTCTTGACTGTTTATCCCTTTTATGGACTCTGCCCAACATCTGATGGGGAGTTTAGATATGGTAGGGGATTCTTACAAGACTTTCCAATCACTTAAACAAGACTTTGACCTTCTCTGGTGCGTAAAGGAGTTTATCCTTATGAATACATGAACTGTGGGTAAGGTTTGATAAGACTCACTTCAACCTAAGGCGCTTTCTTTTTAGTTCTTAGAGGCAAAGACATAACTGGATGCTGACTATGAATAGGCAGATAGCATGGCGCAGATATGACACTGGCAACCATTGGGTGAATTATCACGAATCATTTTTTATTGGCTGACGTGTGTTTATTGGCAGACGTCTTTCAGAATAAGATCTACATGCTTGAAAACATTACAGCTAGACTCTTCACATTACATCTCTGCGCCTTGGCCTTTCTTGGGATGCGTTCTTAAAGTCTACAAAATCAGATTGATTTATTATCTGATCTACCCACACTTCAGATGATTGAAAACGGTTTATGGGGATGGTATTAGCATGGGGTCCTCAACATCACTTTTCGCAAAGTAACAACATAGTTTTTTTTAGACGATATGACTCAACTTAAACCATCTAACCTATCTAATGTACTTAGACGCTAACAATCTGTACTGGGTGGCCATGAAGTCAACGCTCCACTGGGAAACTTTAAAATGTTAAAGGGCCTACGATGTACACTTGTGTTAGGCATTGGTTGTCACAGCGTACGTCTGATAATCCAGCAGGGCTTATCTTAGATGTTGATTTAGAACTTTCTAAAGAATTATCACGATCTCACAACGATATCCCACTAGCGCAGAATGATTAATGGAGTGTCCCATCGACCGGCCTAAACGTCGTCCCAATCTTAGGCACAAAATAAATTTGTGTGTCATTACTAGAATCTCCAGTTTTACCAAAAGACACGGAATTAAGCTGACAGCTGTTCACAGAATAATTATCTGGAGGATCTAGATCCCTGTATGTGGCCTCATACTTCAAAAAGATACTGATCTTAGAACCAAGCCACTGACGCTTCAGAAAAAAGACTTTTTTAAATCTGCATGAATCAAACAGCTGTTTTGGGTAAAACCATGGAAAATCCTCACAAAGTAAAGATGTGATTATTTAGTTACAAAAGAAAATCCTAGCAATTATGTTTGCTCATAAAACACATATATCTAGTCTTTAGAAGATTTAACGACATGCTGGGTTTTGGCTTATGATGGAAGAAAAAAGATGTTAAGTTGGTCAAGCCGGTGTTTATTGGCTTCTTTTCTGTATTTGAGTTGTCAAAAGTTATTGATGTTTGTATTTCTGTACGACTACTTTAACCACTGGTACCCAAGATGCAAAGAGTTCTTTACTAACAGACATGTCTTTTATTCTAGACGTCCCACAGTAGGACTTTTACAAAGGACTTCAGAACAGAAGTGGCTAAAGGAGTTGACTGGTGGTTACGACACATGTGACTTTCCTAAAGGGTCAGGCCTTACAGTCAATGAAAAAAGAAAGTGCATTTGAAAGATGAAGGATTAAATCAATGGGACGTTATAAAGATTATGTTGGTTTGCGGTCAAGATTGTACAGCCGTTGCCTGGCATGATTCTGTAAGAAGAAGGCTAAGGGAATATAGTAATGTTGTTGTCAAAATATTATATATAACTCACGTCAACGACAAGCAATGCTCTCTTTGAAAACTAAAGTTATTTTATTAACACAAATTAACGTTTAATCTGCGCTGATCTTCTTCATGTATACACTATGCTGTTAACGATGAAATCCAATAGTCGCTCTAACTAAGAACAAGAGTACTTACGTCAATCCTGAGTTTTCATATGCTTGTAGGACATTGGGGTTGAATTATTTAATAAGATTAACTTTGACTGACAGTGGCTTGTTACTTATTTAAGAATCTTACATGAACTTATTTTAAGAATCTTTACAAGAACTAATTTAAGACCTATCTAGTTATTTCTATAACTTATATTTTCTTGTAATATACTTGCACTTAAACTTATAAGTTCTGTACTTATCTTACTTTTTAGGTTATTACTCTAGTCTTATATTGTACTTTTTTTAGTTCATTAATATAACTATTCTTATAAAATGGATCTACACAGGGAGGTATGCAAGTTTTTTGAAGAAGGACGCTGTCTCGTCTTTCTTGTACTGTGGGGGCTTGCAGCTTTGGGATGGTATGGTGTTAGGTAGTTGTATGCTAGAAAAAACCTCCCACAGCATCTTTCAGCAGCTCCACAATACCATAATGATACATCTTTTCGTTTGTGGTAGTGGTTGTGATTGGGTTGTTCGTGAATTGTGTTGTGGGCGGTGGGTTGTAATATCGTACAATTGGGTTGTGATGTTTGGGTTTGATTTCTCAGTCGGTTAAAATATAGGTGCTTACGCGCCGTCACTCAACACGGTCCAGGTTTTTTTGGGCTTAGTAACATTACTCACTTGTGGCACATTCTGCTTCCTGCGGTGGGACTGCGCGAGGGTTCTGCGGTGGGTCCTGCGGCGTTCTTCTTCTCCTGATCGCTCATTTTTTTATTGCGATTAAATTTAATTTGATCAAATTTAATATGATTAAAAGTAATTAATCCCATGTTGATTGGGCATAACATGTCCCAAATCTGTAATACATGTCACATGCAAGAGTTTCTAGGGACTTGTTTAAAACCGGATCTTGTGATAAGTCGTATTTTAAATCTTCTTCTGAATCAACTGGCGCCATCTTACTTACTAACTTAGCATATAAGCTAATCATTGTCTGACCACCTGATCTAACCATTTTTGACCCTAGCTGTGCTTCGTACCTAGCGTAGTACTTCTCAACGTCTGAAGTAGACAGTTGCTGAATCTGTTCAATACTTAGTTAAATGCCTAAATACTGTCTAGTTTTTCTCACACGCAGCTAGAGAGTATAATCTTTCTTTATGGCAGTTGTCTACGGGTAGTCTGCTTGCTCCTCACACTTTAATAGTTCGTCACAATCCATTTTAAAAGCAATAAAAAATAATATAATACTTTTAAAACCATGAGTTTAACGTTGGTTAATTATGCAGTGCCTATCGTTGGTGTTATAGTTTATTCAACCCTTGCAAAATGTTTGTTAGGAATAAAACCGCCCAACATGGGAAAGATAGAAGATTCGCCAAAACTAGTTGCAACTTTATTTTTAGCTTTAACAACAAAGATTATCTGATTAAAAAGC
>JAFLJL010018102.1:52687-55187 GCA_018398815.1 Conus ventricosus
GATCATGCAACGCCTTCAGCTGACTGTCATAGCTGGCGTGTTTATGTCCAGGATGTAGCCGATTGTCCTGTAGCACAGTCAGCGAATAAATCCTTTCCACCTCTCTCTCTCTCTCTCTCTCTCCTCTCTCTCTCTCTCTCTCTCTTTCACACACACACACACATACACACTGACAGACACACACACACACATACGCGCGCGCGCGCGCGCACACACACACACACACACACACAACACACACACACACACACACACCACACACCACATACAATCTCTCTTTTTGCTGTCTGGTTATTTCTCCTCTTTAATCATCCCCCTCCTCCCTTTCCCACCTTCCACCTCTCTCTCTCTCCTCTCTCTCTCTCTCTCATCTCTCTCTCTCTCTCGCACACACACACACACACACACACACACATATACTTTCTTTCTCTGTCTGTCTCTCTGTCTCTGTCTCTCTCCCCTCTGTCTGCCTCTCTCTCTATCTATCCCCCCCCTCTCTCTCTCTCTCTCTCCCCTCTCTCTCTCTCTCTCTCTCTCTCTCTCTCTCTCTCTCTGTGATTGTTTTCCCCTTCTGCGTCAAAACCCGCCATCGTAGGTCGACATATAATGAAAGTATTTTGATCAGAGTATTCTGAAACACCACAGACCTATATTCAACTTTTCCTTTCGCTGTAAAGTCACTAAAAAAAAAGTCCTCTATCAACTCTTGACGTGTTCAGAACGAATTCCCCACGAGTCTGTTGACTGAAAAAAATGAAAGCACTGAAACAGCTCTTGTGATAATTATAAGCGACACTATCTTGAGCTTAAAAAAAGTCAGTTCGTCGCTTTCTCTAAACTGACACTGTTAATATTTTGGTTTGTGCCCTTGTCCTCTCCGAGACAGACCATCGTAACTCTCCTCTCGCACATCTTCCCGGCTACCTTCTGAATAGAAGTCAAAGAATTCAAAGCAACATTGCTGGACTGTCAGCAGATCCTCCCAATTCGGACATGTAACCCTCACTGGTTCATTCTCTGCCACAGGCTGCCCATCTCTGACAATGCCAGCTACAAACTGTTCATCCTGTCTTTCGTTGTCCGAGTTGGTCCATGGGAAGTACTTCACATTCACACATCTCGCCCGCTCCGTTGTTCCTCTGACACTCGTCCCCAGCGACTGGTCACTTTCAAAACAAAGACCCATGCGTGACGTAACTATGTACAGGTCAGAGTTCGGGGTGACAGGAAAAGTTAAGTAGTGAAAACAAAGTTTGAACAGATGAAAATCGCCCTGGCTCTGTGAAAAAGAAATGAAGATGAAAAAGGTGATTTCATCCTGGAATTTGGGGTCTGTAAATTAGTACAATGCCAATATTTCAGCAAAATCGCAGAATAATGCCTAACTTGACTCCTTGTGTTTCTAAAGCCATTGGGATGGCACAAGAATTTTGGAGTGAAAAGTCTAGCAGACGACGGGAAAATGAATGGTCATTTGAACCGTGCTTGAATTGAGTAGCAAAAGGAATGGACATGAGATCTGCCTTAGAGTCAGGTATGGTAGGGGTCAAGGGTTGGGCTATGCGATGAATATGTTTGGGCACTGGCTGATCACTGAGAAAAGCAAGGTGCAGCTCTGAGTGTGATAGAGAACATACAGCGTCTTGGGCCTAAACTGTAACCGTGGACTCGGACCAAACAGCCACACCGTCTGTTCTAACCCCTTCCCTTGCCCCCACCCCCTTCCCTCATCCTCTTTCCCTTCCCCCCCCACCCCCCTTCCCTCATCCTCTTTCCCTTCCCCCCACCCCCCTTCCCTCATCCTCTTTCCCTTCCCCCCACCCCCCTTCCCTCATCCTCTTTCCCTTCCCCCCACCCCCCTTCCCTCATCCTCTTTCCCTTCCCCCCACCCCCCTTCCCTCATCCTCTTTCCCCTTCCAACACTATGCCTGTTCGTCTGTCGTAGTTTTCAGCCGACTTTTTACGTCATGTAGCATATGTCGACCGCCACCCCTCCCCTCCCTACCCGCCCCTTTCCCTTCCTACATGACACTCGACGTTTGGAAGAAATCGCATCAGAGACAAAAAGCTCTTCGCTACAGTTCGCTTCACCCCCCCCCCCCCCCCCCCCGTACACTTTTAGTCACAAGTAACGACGGACGATGCACGACAGAACACTACAGCCATCACTATGGTTAAAAGTCTTCTTTCCACGCTCCAGCCACATTGACCAAGCTGCCCCTTCGCCGGGCCGTTCGGTCCAGGGGGATTTTCCCCTCGGAGTTAACATTAGTTCTGACTCCATTTCCCATACAGTCCTTCGAATGAGACTATAAACCGAGGTTCCGTGTGTGAACGCACGCATAACATCTTGCACACACGTAAAATCCCATCACCAACTTTCGGAAGAGAAGGCCAGTTCGGCCGTTGGTATGGATGACGCGTTACACATAGCATGCACCTTCCCCGAAGATGGAGTATGGCTGACTTTAATGGCGGGATGAAAAAAGAAACGGTCATA
>JAFLJL010018102.1:65187-67687 GCA_018398815.1 Conus ventricosus
AAAAAAACTTTAGAAAGAGAGGGGTTTAGTTACCGCCAAGGACACAGAAAAACTTTAGAAAGAGAGGGGTTTAGTTACCGCCAAGGACACAGACAAAATTTAGGAATAGAGGGGGTTAGTTACCGCCAAGGACATAAACAAAAAAAGTACAGGACAAGACACAATGCATTTTTATCTCTTAGGTCTTCTTCAGGCAAAACCAAATAACATTTATGAGAGTTATTTGTGTTTGTATTTGTTTTCGCCTGAAGAAGACACAAGAGGTCGAAATGCATTGTGTTTTGTCCTGTACTTTGTGTGTCTATGTCCTTAGCGGTAACTAACCCCTCTCTTTCTAAAATTTGCTTCATTTTCCGCCCTCAGTCACTTCGTTTTGATTCAAACGAAAAGACAAAAAAAAACCAGACAAACGAACAAACAAACAAACAGTAAAAATTCAAACAAACAAAACAGACAGCAAAGTCCATTCAGCATTCCACCGCCTCAACAGAGACCCAATAATAAGGCTATCATTCACATCCAGGACAGACCAACTACACCCACCTCCTCCACCCCATCCCCTCCTTCCTCAACCTCCCCCGCAGCCCCCCCCCCCCCCGCCCTCCCTCCCCTTCCTTCCCCCCTCACCAACCTCCTCCCCCCCCCGCCCTCCCTCCCCTTCCTTCCCCCCTCACCAACCTCCCCCCCCCCCCCCCCGTCCTTGCCCTGCCCTCTCTCCTCACTTAACCGGACGAGAGAGAGAGAGAGAGAGAGAGAGAGAGAGAGAGAGAGAGAGAGCAAGAGAGAGAGAGAGAGAGAGAGGAGAGAGAGAGAGAGAGAGAGATTGGTATTTTATTGTCATTACAACAAGAGAGAGAGAGAGAGAGAGAGAGAGAGAGAGAGACAGAGACAGAGACAGAGAGAGATTGACAGAGAGAGAGAGAGAGAGAGAGACAGAGAGAGAGCGACAGAGAGAGAGAGCGAGAGAGAGAGAGACAGAGAGAGAGAGAGAGACAGAGAGAGAGAGAGAGAGAGAGAGACAGAGAGAGAGAGCTACAGAGACAGAGAGAGAGAGAGAGACAGAGAGAGAGAGAGAATGAATGAATGAATGAATGAATGAATAATTTTAATGAATTCAGGCCTTGGCCCATTTCATGAGTTGACATTTTTACATAAATTGGAGACGATTGAACATTGCATGCGTAGAGAGAGGAGGGGGGAGGGGGCAGGAGGGGGGGTAACGGGGATGGAAGGGGTAGGGCATAGGGGTGTGGGTGGTGGGGGGAGGAGATCACAATGTTCAAAGCACATATACTGAACCGGGACAAAATGTCCTCGAATACATTTCAAGCAAACTTACGGTTTGTCACGAATCTCAAAACATTTAAAGACATACCAAGCCAATTGCCTTATTTTGACTTCACTATGAGTTGACATCAAATGTGAAAACTGTCTCCATTCATTGCAAGGCGCTATATTCTTCATATGTACATGCCTGATACTATCATATTGTTTGCATCGGAACAAAAAATGTGTTTCGTTCTCAATTGCACCTGGACAAAAGGGGCAGTTATTATCAACAGTCACCCCAGGTTTAACATATCTGTTAAAATGCACTTTCAAATTAGTTATGCCCATTCGGAATCTAATTAAAGCGTCTCTGAAACATTTCTGCTTTATACAACCTAAATAAACTTCCGGACACAGGTCAGATTTGAAGTCTCTGTAGAGAACATAACGGTCACTGGTAGTCAAATTGTGCTCCCAGTCTTGGCGGTTCATATCAAGGAGTCTCCGTTTGAAGACATTACAAAATCGATTCACATCACCCACTCCTGAGCAAGCCATACAAATCCAAAACCAGTTCTATTCAGTAAAAACCTCAATTCTGATACCCAGTTCCGTTTGCCGTTTAAGTCTAAATTCATGAGCATCCTGTATGCTTGCTTAGGTAAGCGCTTATCATTCATATCTAACAATCTGAACCAAAATTTCAAAGTTTTCATAAAACCATTGATAATGAGAGGGTGTCTGCCGAGCTCACCATAAACCATTTGGTTTGGTGTTCGTAGGGCCACGTTAAGATATCTTTTGCAGGCAAACAAATGAATTTTTTCAGAGAGAGAGAGAGAGAGAGAGAGGTGAGAGAGAGAGAGGAGAGAGAGAGAGAGAGAGAGAGAGAGAGAGCTCTACAGAGACAGAGAAAGAGACAGAGAGAGACAGAGAGAGAGAGCGACACAGAGAGAGAGAGAGAGAGAGGAAGGAGAGAGAGAGAGAGAGAGAGAGAGAGAAGAGAGAGAGACAGAGAGAGACAGAGAGAGAGCAAGCGAAAGAGAGAGAGAGAGCGATAGAGAGAAAGAGAGAGAAGAGAGAGAGAGAGAGAGAGAGAGAGAGAGAGAGAGGAGAGAAGAAACAGAGAGAGAGCGACAGAGAGAGAGCAACAGAGAGAGCGACAGAGAGAGAGCGACAGAGAGAGAGAAAGAGAAAGAGAGAGAGAGAGAGAGGGGGGCGGGAGAGAGAG
>JAFLJL010018102.1:72687-85187 GCA_018398815.1 Conus ventricosus
TTGATATTCCTGTATGAGAAAGCTAAGATGTTATTTGCTTTCTTACATACTAAATTGTAATGTTCTTTCCATTTGAGACGACTATCTTTAATCACGCCTAAATATTTTGCAGCATTAGTTTCTTTAAGAATAGTATTATGGATAGAATAATCTGATCTAATTGGTGAGCGTTTGTTACATATACGCAACACTTGGCACTTTTGGGGATGAAATTCCATTTTCCAAGTTCTTTCCCACTCTTGTAAAGCGTTTAGATCTTCTTGTAGAATGCGTGTATCATTCTTGCTTCTGATTGTTCTATATACTAAGCTGTCATCTGCAAAAAGCCTTATAGTAGTTCCAGGAGAGAGATTTCTACTTATGTCATTTATATAAATTAAGAAAAACAAGGGCCCCAGAACAGTTCCCTGTGGCACACCTGACAAGACTGGTTTACAATGGGATGACGACCCTTCCACAACAACTTTCTGCGTTCTCCCAACAAGGAATGCTCAAGCCCATTTTAGCAAAGAACCGCCAATGCCAATGTGTTCTAATTTAAGCAGCAGGCCCTCATGGTCAACCTTATCAAAGGCTTTAGAAAAGTCTAATAAAATTGCATCTATTTGCTGTCTGTTGTTAAGACAGTTACTAAAATCATTGAGAGTTGTTATAAGTTGAGTCTCACAACTCCTTCGCTGTCTAAAACCATGCTGGGCGTTATTTAAGAAGTCATATTTGTCAAGATGGTCCATTATGCTACTATATATTATGTGTTCAAGTAGTTTAGCTTTTCTCTCAACTTCTCCATCCCTCCCCCCCCTCTCTCTCTCTCCCCTCTCTCCCTCCCTCGCTCCCTCTCTCTCTTCCTCCTACCTCCTCCTCTCCCTCCCTCCCTCTCCCTCTTTCTCCCTCCCTCCCTACCTCTCTCTCCCCCTCTCCCTCTCGCCTTATCTGTCTCTCTTTCTCTCTCTCTCCCTCCATTCCTCCCTCCACCCCCTCCCCCCCCCCCCCCTCTCTGTCTGTGACTGTGTATATTGTTTAGAAAGAGAAGGGGGTTAGTTACCGCCAAGGACATAAACAAAGTACAGGACAAGACACAATGCAATTCGACCTCTGGGGTCTTCTTCAGGCAAGAACAAATAACATTAAGGACAGTGAAACGAAGAACGAGAAACCACTGATCTTCTCATAATTATCGCGCACGATCAAAATGGCCGACGGACGGCAACGAGGCCACCCAGGAGGGGATCATGGGAGAGGAAATAGTGTGTGCATTGTGCTGATGGGTATGCTGGCATGTCCGTTGACCAGTTTGCCTGAGTGTGTATTTGGTGTGTGCCGGAGAGGGGAAAGGGAGAAAGGGACAGACGGGAGAGGGCAGGACGGGGATGGGGTTGGGGGGTGAGGGTGGGGGTTGGGGGTGGGGGTGGGGGATGGGGGTGGGGGGTGGGGGCAGAAACCGAGGGGGAAGGGTGAGAGGGGCGACTGTCCACCTTTTTTCCCCCTTTCCCTTCTCACCTGTGTGTGTGTGTGTGTGTGTGTGTGTGTGTGTGTGTGTGTGTGTGTGTGTGTGTGTGTGTGTGAATTTTTTTTTTCTCCCTCTCTTGTTATTTTCTCTCTACTGTGTTTGCGTTTCGTTAATTATTAGTGTTGAGGCTGATGTTTTTGGAGAGCGAGGCGGTGGGGTGGTGGTGCGAGTGGGGGTGGGGGGTTGGAGTGTTAAGGGGAGTTGGGAGTGCAGAGGTGGGTGAGTGCGGGTGGATGGGGTGTTTTAGTCAAGGCCTTGCTAAACTTCTAGTTTGTCGTCTGTATGTGTGAGTGAAGGTTTTGCGTGAATGAGTGCATGTGCGTTTGTCACACTGTCATATTCAGGTCCGACCCTCTCTCTCTCTCTCTCTCTCTCTCTCTCTCTCTCTCTCTCTCTCTCTTTCTCTCTCTCTAGTTCTCTCTCTCTCTCTCTCTAGGTCACACACCACACACACACACACACACACACACACACACACACACACACACACACACACACACACACACACACTCACTCCCTCTGTCTGTCTGTCTGTCTGTCTGTTTTGCTTCCGCGTCGACCTGTCTGTCTGTCTGTCACTCTAAAAAACACGCCTCCCCCTTCCCAAGCTCTTCATACACTCATACACAGAATCACACAGAGCATACACACAGAGTTTTGCGCAATACTGGCTCGAATGCACACACACACACACACACACACACACACACACACACACACACACACACACACACATGCACACACTTGTGCACTCACAAACACACATATTCTCTCTCACATGTGTACACACACACACACACACACACACACACAAACACGCACACGCACACGCACACACACACACACACGCACACACACACACACGCACGCACGCACGCACGCACGCACGCGCGTGCGCGCACGCGCGCGCGCGCGCGCACACACACACACACACAAACAAACACACACACACACAGGCTGCTTTAAACCACACTGACAACCCACGCTAAGACAGACCGCTGTAAACCACACTGACACCCCATGCTAAGACAGATCGCTGTAAACCACACTGACACCCTATGCTAAGACAGACCGCTGTAAACCACACTGACACCCCACGCTAGACAGACGCTTAAACCACACTGACACCCCAGCTAACAGCCGCTGTAAACCACACTGACACCCCACGCTGAGACAGACCGCTGTAAACCACACT
Source organism: Conus ventricosus (assembly GCA_018398815.1). NCBI lineage: Eukaryota > Metazoa > Mollusca > Gastropoda > Neogastropoda > Conidae > Conus > Conus ventricosus. The sequence goes on from JAFLJL010018102.1 coordinate 75,393, forward strand.
GACACCCCACGCTGAGACAGACCGCTGTAAACCACACTGACACCCCACGCTGAGACAGACCGCTGTAAACCACACTGACACCCACCTGAACAGACCGCTGTAAACCACACTGACATCCCACGCTGAGACAGGCCGCTGTAAACCACACTGACACCCAAGACAGGCCGCTGTAAACCACACTGACACCCCACGCTAAGACAGACTGCTGTAAACCACACTGACACCCCATGCTAAGACAGACCGCTGTAAACCACACTGACACCCCATGCTAAGACAGACCACAGTAAACCACACTGACACCCCATGCTAAGACAGGTGGCTTAAAACAAAATGACATCCCATGCTAAGACAGGCTGCTGTAAACCACACTGACACCCCATGCTAAGACAGACTGCTGTAAATCACACTGACACCCCATGCTAAGACAGACTGCTGTAAACCACACTGACACCTCACCTAAGACAGGTGGCTTTAAACCACACTGACACCCCATACTAAGACAGACCGCTGTAAACCACACTGACACCCCATACTAAGACAGGTGGCTTTAAACCACACTGACACCCCATACTAAGACAGACCGCTGTAAACCACACTGACACCCCATACTAAGACAGCTGCTGTAAACCACACTGACACCCCATACTAAGACAGGCTGCTGTAAACCACACTGACACCCCATCTAAGACAGACCGCTGTAAACCACACTGACACCCCATACTAAGACAGGTGGCTTTAAACCACACTGACACCGCAACTAAGACAGGCTGCTGTAAGCCACACTGACATCCCATGCTAAGACAGACTGCTGTAAACCACGCTTAGACAGGCTGCTTTAAACCATACTGACACCCCACGCTGAGACAGGCCGCTGTAAACCACACTGACACCTCACGCTAAGACAGACCGCTGTAAACCACACTGACACCCCACGCTAAGACAGACCGCTGTAAACCACACTGACACCTCATGCTATGACAGGCCGCTGTAAACCACACTGACACCTCACGCTATGACAGGCCGCTGTAAACCACACTGACACCCCACGCTGAGACAGGCCGCTGTAAACCACACTGACACCCCACGCTAAGACAGGCCGCTGTAAACCACTCTCCTGGGAGAGAGCGAGAGAGTTACCCTACTTAGTCGTTATTCAATTTTACCCATGAAAACCGAATTGATCAATTCGGTCATTGCCAGCGGAGTTGCCGTTTCGCGCGCACCGCTGTAATGCGCGCGCCGTTTTGCGCGCGTTTTCCACAACCGGAATGCGCGTGTTTCACCGTCAATTGCACAGCCGTTATGCGCGCACTTAAACAACGGGAAAGCTGAAAGACTGAGTTAATCGCTGAACATTCGTCCAACAAATGGCATGGAAAAACCTTCCCGCTGCCATATGATTAGATGATGTAGACATACGTTGGGTCTGACCACACCGATTTTATCATGCGCACCCCAATGTCTGTGAATGGATGGGCAAACTGACGTTCAGATGGTATGTTGTTTTTTTAAGAGTTGTTAGTTGCTATTATGCGCTGGCGAAGGCGAACGGAGGTTGGCTGAAAAAACTTTGTGTGTGTTGCTAGGTGATACAGAGACAGAGAGAGAAAGACAGAGAGAGGGAGAGTCTGGGAGAGAGAGAGACACAGAGAGAGATATATTAATATTATTGGAATTCTTATGCTCGTTGTAATGTATGATTGTGTGATTTTAGGATTGTGTAATACAATATGTATGCCAACGGCCGTGCCAACCATACCTGTATGCGTGCGTGTGCTGTCTGATTTCAGAAATATATTAGTTTTTCCTTTCTTGATTATAATAATAACCAAAACTCCTGTGCTTTTTTAAAAATTTAATAAAGTTGTATCCAGATTCCAGATAAAAGGCATACGTGTGTGTGTGTGGCCGGTGTATGTGTGTGTGCGAGAAGTGCGCAGATTCCAGATAAAAGGCATACGTGTGTGTGTGTGTGTGTGTGTGTGTGTGTGTGTGGTGTGTGTGTGTGTGTGTGTGTGTGTGTGTGTGTGTGCGAGAAGTGCGCGCATTGCGGTTGTAGAGATACGCGCATCACGGTTAATAAGTGCGCGCATTATAGCGGCAACTTGACAACGCGCGCATTATAGCAACACGAAAACGCGCGCAAAACGTATACGCATTGCCAGTCATTGAAGTAGATTGGAAATCTACACAGAAATGAAGGGGGAAAAAAGTGAAGTGTTGTACATACCAGGCAAACAAAGGCTGTGCAATCATCAGCGATTCACGAGACGCCGGGAAAGATCAAGCTTCACTGGTATCCAGAGAGCTTGAGCGATAAGAGCCAGTAGCGAATAATGGCCGGGTTTTAGGGAAAGAGTCTTACAAATGAAAGTGAAAATAGGCCGGTTTTTACGCTGGTTAGTTTTCGAAGTAGCTATTTTGGTGATCTATCATAGAGCTATTCCAAAGTTTCGGAGTTCAGTTTCGGTCGTATTCGGGGGGGGGGGGGGGGGGGGGGGGGGGGGGGGGGGCTCTGCTGTGATATACCGCTACACCACGTCTACTGAGTCCTGAGACAACACTGCGCCGGACGCACAGGTAGCTGACTGAAGGAATGAAGAACAAGACTTAGCAGAGGTCTACCCAGGCTTTGACTTCTTGGCTAACGTTGCCGTCTGTGTCACTGCTGTGCTGTGTAGTGTGTGTGTGTGTGTGTGTGTGTGTGTGTGTGTAGTGTGTAGTGTGTGTGTGGTGTGTGTGTAGTGTGTAGTGTGTGTGTGTGTGTGTGTGTAGTGTGTAGTGTGTGTGTGTGTGTGTGTGTGTGTGTGTGTGTGTGTGTGTGTGTGAGTAGTGTGTGTGTGTGTGTGTAGTGTGTGTGTGTGTGTGTGTGTGTGTGTGTGTTGTGTGTGTGTGTGTGTGTGTGTGTGCGCGTGCATGTGTCTGTGTGTGTGTGTGTGTGTGTACGTGAGTGGGTGCATGCGTGCGTGCGTGCGTGCGTGTGTGTGTATGTGTGTGTGTGTGTGGTGTGTGTGTGTGTGTGTGTGTGTGAGAGAGAGAGAGAGAGAGAGAGAGACAGAGAGCGAGAGAGAGAGATTGAGATAGAGAGAGAGAGAGGGAGGAAAAGAGAGCGGCCACTGTAATTACACAGACAGCCCCTAGTACGCACAGTGCAGCTTCACCTCCCACATGCACGCTCCTCAATACACACGTCTTCGCAGGAAACAAAGCGAGGGACCCCGCGAGGGTCTGACTCAATGAGCTCAGGTGCCGTGACGTGCAGTCATGTGTGTTTCCCATTGGCCTGGAAAGGCTCACCTATGATCCCCTAAGGGGCGCAGCCGGCTAAGAACACCAAGATCTATGACTACAAATGACCAGCCCCGTCCCCATCCCAACTCCTAGCCCACCCCCTCCTCCACCTCTCTCTCTCTCCCTCTTTCTCCTCTCTCCCCCCCCCCCCTCCCGTTATTGGACTACCTCTTTGTCTGTCAGTTTGTCTGCCTGCCTGACTGTATGTCTGTCTGTCTGTCTGTCTCATTCTCCAACCCCATCTCTCTCTTATTTGGACTCTCTTTCTCTCTCTCTCTCTCTCTCTGTGTCTCTGTCTCTCTTTCTCTCTTCTGTATTGGACTTTTTTTTTCTCTCTCTCTCTTCTGTATTGGACTGTCTCTCTCTCTCGTTTTGGACTCTCTCTCTCTCTCTCTCTCTCTCTCTCTCTCTCCATGGTCCTGATAACATACCCACATTTCTTCTCAAACTCGCTCTACCTTACATTGTTGAGTCTCTTACATACATATATAATCTATCCATTGAAACTAATGTTTTCCCTCAGGCGTTCAAAAACGCCAAAGTAATCCCCCTTCCAAAATCAAATGATTTGTCGGATCCAAATAATTTCAGACCTATATCCTTACTATCGATTCTATCCAAACCCCTTGAAAGACACATACACACACACGTATCTCAGTTCATGGAGAAAAACAAACTATTTTACCCACTCCAATCTGGATTCCGATCTAATCATTCCTGCCACACAGCATTATCACGAATGTGTGACTCATGGCTTTCAAATATGAACCAATCACAAATGACAGGGGTTGTCTTTCTTGACTTCAAAAAGGCGTTTGATCTTGTTGATCATTCCATTCTTCTAAAGAAACTATCTGTCTACTTGAACCATACCCCGACAATCTCATTATTCCAATCATACTTGAACGATAGGACTCAGTATGTGGCGCTTAATGGGAAAACCTCCACTTCAGACTTTGTCAGACATGGAGTCCCACAGGGCTCTGTACTAGGCCCCCTACTATTCTGCATCTTCATCAATGATTTACCATTGTCCGTATCAGATGAAAAGGTCACGACAGATTTATTTGCTGATGACTCGTCGCTCCAAACGAATGGTAGTGATCTACAGACAATAGAAACTTCTCTCCAGGAAAGTCTAAACGACGTGTCAGACTGGTGTCATTCAAACTCAATGGTCATACACCCAGCCAAAACCAAATCTATGATTATAGCTACCCGCCAAAAACACCAGTTGACTCCTCTTTGCCTAAAACTTCAGTTGAATGGCACTTCTATCGAGCAGGTAGATGAGCATCGTGTTTTAGGTTAACGATAGATAAAGAATTGAAATGGCAATCTCATCTAAATAACGTATGCAAGGTAGTCTCAAAACACCTTTTCCTGTTATCTCAATTAAAGCGCTACGTCAACAGTAATGTGCTTAAACTTTTCTTCAATGCGCACATAATGTCACGTATAAATTACGCCTCAACAGTGTGGGACGGCAGTAGTGACGTCCACAAAAAAAGGCTGAATTCTCTCCATAGACGTGCAGCAAAGCTACTCCATCCAGCTGTATCTCTAACAACAGACGAAAAACTAAAAGCGCTGAACATACTTCCTCTGAATAGGCAATTGGAATTCAACAAGGCATCATTTATGTTTACAATCTTGACAGATACTATGCCATGTTATATCAATGCCCTTTTTACAAGATCGAACAGCTTTTCTGGCTCGACGAAATTCCTTCTTCCCTACCCACGCATGATCTATACAAAACAAGCCTAGCTTACTCTGGACCATATGTCTGGAACTCACTTCCACCGAATCTACAAAACATGAATACTTTAAAACCTTTCAAGGAACATTTGCATAAACATTTTATGTCTCAGTAGTTAAATTATTCGATTACAATGATTAGTGTCCATTCGCTACGTCTTGTGAACCATACTTTGGATAAATCGTCTCAACATAAAACCTACTCCGTTAAAATCGCTCATCCCCACTCCCACTCTGTCTACCATCCCTTTTCTCCTCCCCCTACCTACCATTCTCTCTTCCCACCCTCCTCTGACCTCTCTCTCTCTGTAGTTTTTGTTTGTTTGTTTGCTTGTAAGTTTCCTTTTGTTTTACCATCCCCCATCTCATTAGTGCTTTTATGAGCAGTTTGCTTATCATTGTAGAATTAGATTATCATGTTGCTATGTTGAATTGTCTGTATGAATGATATGTGCTGAAATAATGTATGCATGACAAGGACAGATTGTAAGACTAGGCTTTGGCCTAAAATCTTCATCCTTGGGTATTAAAGATCAATCAATCAATCAATCAATCTCTCTCTCTCTCTGAACTAAATCACATGTCGCTTCACCCTCAAAAAACTAAATCCATGCTTATCACAACCAGGCAAAAAAGACAAAATCTCACTCTTAAGTTTCCTCCTGTACATCTTAAAAATGAACCCGTTGAACAGGTTACATGCCTCAAAGTGCTAGGAATAACAATTGATAACAATATGAGCTGGCAAGCTCACATAACCTCACTATGCAAAAAAGTTTCACAGAAAGTTTATCAACTCTCCAAAATCAAACGCTTCCTCGACCTGCATTCACGCAAGCTCTTTTTCCAGTCTCATATTCAATCATACATAGACTATGGATCTACTCTATGGGACTGTGCTAGCGCTAACACTCTCAAACCATTGTTAAGCCTGCACAAGCGAGCACTCAAATTAGTCCTCCTAAAAAGCAGTAGTCTTCTGGACTCGGACTATAAAAAGATTCAAGTTCTCCCATTAAGTCTGAGATTAGAATACAACAAAGGGATCATAATGCACAAGATTGTGTCTGGGAAGGCACCCTCAACATTAGTTCACAGATTCTCAATAAATTCCTCAAGGACTCTACCCAAACTTTCATGTCCCTGTTCCTAGAATTGACTTATTCAAATCCAGTTTAACATATTCAGGTTCCTGTCAATGGAACTCGCTCCCTGAATCAACCAAACAGCGCCAATGCATATCAACCTTCAAAACACCATTATTTCAACCATCTTATGTGCCAGTACTTACATACTCCGCCATAAATCCACCACCATTCACCACCACCCTCTTTGCCTTATGTATGTACCTGACTATTTAGAAAGTGTTTTTGTACTTGAAATGCACATGTATATTATTTTGTTTAGTAAGTATGTCTTATATGAGTATATATATATATATATATATTTATATATATATAATATACAAGGTAAAAACAAGTTCTTCATTTTCTCCACACAAGGTAAAATCAACATTAAAACTCGAGCTTTCGCCCACAGGCTTCATCAGGAGAGTGTGAAATGTGACCAGTTTGAAACAGTCAAGAAAAAACAGTTCAGTGTTGGGCATAGGCTACATCCAGTTCCTCCTGTTACATATCATTCACGTGCTACGCAAAAACACAAACTCAATGCAAGAAGAGAGAGAGAGAGAGGAGGGGGGGGGCAAGGGGGGAAGGGGGGGGGGAGTAGGTGGTGGTGGTGGTCGTGGGAACAACTGGTAGAAGAATAACGAAAGGATGGGAAGCTGGAGGAGGGGTGGGGGAGGGTGTTTGTGGTCTAGGGATAGTAGGGATTGGGGTAGAGGGGGTACGGATGGAAGGAAGAAAAGAGAGAGGGAAGTGGGGAGGGGTGGGGGTGGGAGAAAATTGAGAGAGAGAGAGGACTAGAGAGTGAGGGAAAGAGAAACACAAGGACAAAGACAAGAAGAGAGAGGAGAGAGGAGAGAGAGAGAGAGAGAGAGAGAGAGAGAAGAGAGAGAGAGAGAGAGAGAGAGAGAGAGTCCCAAAGAAGAACACAGAGAGAAAGAAGGAGAAAAGGGGGGTGGGGAGGAGAAAGAGAGAGGGAGGGAGAGAAAGAGCGACAGAGAGAGAGAGAGAGAGAGGGAGAGAAAGAGAGAGGGAAAGAGAGAGAGAGAGAGAGGGGGGGAACAGAAAGAGAGAGAGAGAGAGAGAGAGAGAGAGAGACAGAGGACTAGAGAGTGAGGGAAAGAGAAACACTAGGACAAAGACAAGAAGACAGAGGGGAAAAAAAAAAAAAAAAAAAAAAAAAAAAAAAAAAAAAAAAAAGGGGGGGGGGGGCGGTGGGTGGGGATGGGGGGGAGGTGGGGGGGGGAATGGAGGAGCAAAGAAGTAAGGAAAAGGAAGCTATTGCGCAACTTACATCGAGCATGAATTTCTACTAGTGAACAACATTGGTACTATAACCAGTACTTATACTATTCGACAAGACTGGCTTTTTAGCTCTAAAACACTTCAATAAGATCAAATTAAACAAGTTCACTTATTAATTATTCAGGAAACGATATGACATGAGACTAACCCCTCACTCCCCCTCCCCCCGACACACACACTCTCACAAATCCCTTTCGTAGGCACCAGTCCGATCCTGAAAGGACCATCACCCTTCATATTTCATATTGCTGCCAAATTTCTCTTTTCCTTAAAGTATGAAAGATATCCGTCCTATAATTGAGCCCATTGAAAATGGTTCCAATATTTGCCTGCCAAAAAGTTTCCCTATCCAACAGATTATCTTCACTGTGCACTGTTTCAATGGCATGGATGGAAATAAATTTGAACTGTAGATCATTTGGGTGTGGAAGTTCTGTTACATGTTTCGCCACTGCACATTTATTGATCTTCTTCAATTTAATATCAGACTTGTGGTTGGCCCATCTGCGTTTAAGGTTTTTTGTGGAACCAATATACCATTTATTTGGATGATTTGACACTGAAGTACATATATTACATTTGGCGTTTTACAAGTAAGATGTTGCTTAATTTTCCAGTATCTGTTTGTCCCATGGACTTTTAAAAGAAAGAAGGGTAGAAGAGTGTTCACAGGTGTCGCATCTTTTAGCAGCGCACGGGAAAAAGCCAGGTTTGTTTTGAGGGCCGTGTAGCGGAAATCTTCTAGGGACAGTGGGTTTAAAAATTTCTCCTAAATTTTTACGCTTCCTTTCTGCTGAAATGATAGTTTTTTTTGGGGAAAATTTCTTTATTCTGTTGATTAGCATACAAGATATGCAGATTGTTCCGAATTATTTTTGATTTTGAAGGAAGTCTGGGGTCATATTGGGTGACCCATGCTATCTTTTTGCCTTTCTTTTTCCTCTCAGTAAATAGTGTTTCCTGTCTATTCTTACTCGCTCCTCTTTCCAGTTCTTTCCGTGCCTTGTTTAGAGGCCATCCTGCTAAACTGAAATAATGAGCATATTCATCAAGTCTTTTACCAAGGACATCATTATCACTGCAAAGCATCCTCAACCTAGTTTCCTACTCCAAGCAACAGTCCCCTGAAAACTGACTGTGGGTGACAACTAGTTCTAGGCAAGTAGCTGTGGCAATGTTTTGAGTTTACATCAGTTTGGATATAGCCATCTTTGATGGTCAATTTAAGATCTAGATATTGGGCCTCCTTTGTGGGGTTACAGTCCATTTGATGTTGGGTGGGTGTAGGTTTTGAATATGTTCATCAAATCTATCTATATGCTCTTTATCCAAAAGAATGGTGATCCCATCATCCCTATATCTTGTCCAATCCAGGCTTCTATCAGCGTTTGCACCCTCCTTAGTCTTGAGGGAGGACAAGAGTGGGACAGGGGAGTACTGGGTCAATTTCTCATCTAACTCTGCCATAAACACATCTACATATTCACAAGCGTGACAGGGGCCCATAGCTGTGCCATGGTTAGGCTTGGCAAAAATGGTTTCCCCTTTCCCATCAGTGAATTGAGAGCAATTATTGTCTAGGGCAATTTGGAGGGCTTCCAAAACACATTTAGTGGGGATGCCTAGCTTGCTAGGATTTTGTTCTAAAGCTGACTTTAGTGCGGGAACACCAGAATTATTATCTACATTGGGAAATAAAGAAATGACATCACATACCACAAAGGTGGCATTCTCAGGCAAGGGGCGACAGTCTGATTAATTTTTTCGATCTTTTGTAAAAACTCTTTAGTATCAATTACTTGATATTTAAGATGCTGAGTCAGGTGACAAACAGACTGTTGTACGAGCTTTTACCCTTGTGTGAGCGCATTTGATGAACGATGTAAGTTCATATATATATATATATATTGGTGTGTGTGTGTGTGTGTGTGTGTGTATGTGTGTGTGTGTGTGTGTGTGTGTGTGTGTGTGTGTGTGTGTGTGTGGGGTGTGTGTGTGTGTGTGTGTGTGTGCGTGCGTGTGTGTTTCCTACTACCTCCTGCCTCTTGTCATTCTGTCGAAATGCTTGTGTTTTTTATGTGACTTTCTCTCTCTCTCTCTCTCTCTCTCTCTCTCTCTCTCTCTCTTCTCTCTCTCTCTCTCTCTCTCTCACACGGTTCTGCTGGAATGACTTGATTTTTTATCCATATGATATCCCTTCCTACCCGTGGCGACTGGGCTATCATTATGCATTTCCCACCTCCATTTGTGCTTTATTTCTTCCCCCCCCCCCCCCCCCCCCCCCCCCCCCTCCCCCGGTGTTTCAAAATTG
>JAFLJL010018102.1:87687-92687 GCA_018398815.1 Conus ventricosus
CACCACAACAACAACATCCTATCGTCCCTCACACATATGCCGACGACAAGTCCCACATTGTGCACCAGACACAAAAACTAATCAACTTCTTTCCCTCCCACTGCAGGGGTCAGAAGCGACAGGCACAAAAAAAAAAACAAACCTACCCCCCCCCCCCTTCCCAACTGGAACAGTCACCAAACACAAGTGATTTCAGCTTCGTCGAGACAAGCAGCAAAGTATACCCCCCCCCCCCCCCCCACCAAGTTCATATCCCACAGAGACAAAAAGGGGTAATGGGGTAGGGAGGGGGGGAGGTGACAGGAAAAGAAGGGTAGGGTAGGAGGGAGGTGGAGGGGGGGGGGGGAGTACAGGGAGGAGACTAAGGTTGAAGGTGATCAAACATTCGTACCTGGACTCTCAAGATAGACGTGGACGTAAGCGGAGCTTTCGGCTATACATTACTACACCATCCGGCAAGCCTTCATCTGCACTGTTCCACTGACGAGGTGAACTGTGTTGGGTGCGCCCGTCCGTTGAGTCAGGTTGAAGTGGGTTTTTTTTTTTCCTTCGGGGGGGTGGGGAAGGGGGGGGTGGATAGCCATGGCCTGTGTAACCGGAAGTCGGAAACCTTTCAACTGTTCGGGCCCGACTGACGCCCCTTGGCTCCTAATCCCTGTACTGACGGGAAGTTGGGCATGGCGAGGCAGGGAGTTACATGCCCTTTGCTTGTTCTCCTATCCTGCTTACTGCCCCTGTGGCTGGTCTCTCTGTCTGTCTGTATGTCTGTCTGTCTGCCGGCCTTCCTCCCTTCTGTAACACTGCTGCCGCCAGCCTGGGTAGGCTGTGTTTCAGCTCTCTCTCTTGTCTGTCTGTCTGTCTGTCTCTGTCTGTCTGTGTCTGTGTCTGTCTGTGTCTGTGTCTGCTGTCTGTCTGTCTGTCTCGGTTGATCTGTATCTAGTTATGTATATCTTTCTCTCTCGCTCTCAGTGCCGCTGTGTGTGTGTGTGTGTGTGTGTGTGTGTGTGTGTGTGTGTGTGTGTGTGTGTGTGTGTGTGTGTGGCGCTGCGTGCGTGCGTGCGTGCGTGCGTGTGTGTGTGTGTGTGTGAGCGCGTGTGTGTGTGTGTGCGTGCCGGTGTGGCGTAGCTCACGGGCGCGCGCGCGCGTATGTGTGTGTGGCGCGCGGGGAGATCATCTTTAAAGAACACACACAACACACAACACACACACACACACACACACACACACACACACGCAAGCGCGCGCCGTTCACGCACAAACACGCAGTAAGGTGTCGAACGACTCCGGCAAAACTCTTGTCCAGATCTGCTGGTATGGTAACTAAATATACACATCCATTTGCTGTCAGTATTGCGTAACATGTGGTTATGGGCCGTGACGGACTATGGGTAACCCTCTGAAGTCTGCCGTCTGAACTATGTGCGTCGGTCTGTTTGTCTGTCTGTCTGTCTGTCTGTCTCTTTCTTTGTCTTTCCCTACTGCCTCCCTCCTTCTCCGCACCCACACCCCCACCCCCCACCCCTAAGAAAAACAAATTCACACATTCTTGTTAATGAAACATCTTGTGATTTACAACGACATTGATCAAACAACTGGTCTGAAGTTGTTCGCATTCATGTCAAGGCTTCTGATTAAAAAAAAAAAAACCTCCCTACCTCCTCCGCCTCTCTCTCTCTCTCTCTCTCTCTCTCTCTTCTCTCTCTCTCTCTCTCTCTCTCTCTCTCTCTCTCTCTCTCTCGGCAGAAAACCCCCCGTCCCCCCCACTCTCTGTCCGCCCGCGCGAATGCACATTCTCTGTCTGTCTGTCTGTCTGTCTGTCTGTCTCTCTCTCTCTTGATGTATGTGTCTGTCTGTCTGTCCATCTGTATGTCTGTCTGTCTCTCTATCACACACACACACACACACACACACACACACACACACACACACACACACACACACACACACACACACACACACAATTCAACGATCGTGGCCTAATCGATAGCTGACAATCACAGTGTACTATGTCGTCAGCATTCGAAAGCGAGTGATAGGGATAAGTGCGATTTCCCACAAAACTGTAACGTCCTTGACCCACTGGATGCTAAACCCCACAGCATATAGTAGTGTCATTTCCGTATTTGTCTTTGATTGGCTAAGGACGGGAATCCCAAAGCATGATTTTCAGAAGTGAACCTCATAGGACATTTGACGAAAGAACTAAAAACAACAAACAAACAAAATGTGACAACCGAACAGACCCTCTCGAAGAATAGCTTGGGCTGGAAAAAAAGTCACTGTTAGTTTTCCAGCGAACAAATTAACAAACGTGTTGACAAACAAACAGACAGACACAAGCAACGGGATTACATTGTGTATATGAAGGGACTCGCGAAATTTAGGTCACCTGGGTGAAATGGGCGACTAGGAGTCTTCTTTTTTCTGCCCCACCCCCCACCCCCCTCCCTTTTTCACCCCTGTATTTCGTTATACTGGTTTATCTATTTATTGATTTATCTATTCATGTATTCTTCTGCTGTCGATCCTTATACGTGCACATACTACACAACCCGAACAGCGCTTTCGTTGAGGACTTTCGGCATATCGGTTAACTCCTTCCTTCTTCATTCGTTTAGTCACTCACTCTGACATTCAGTTAACCTCCGTCCTGCTTTGTTCAGTTCTTTTCGGTTCCTCTGATTCTTCTCTTTCTCTGTGAGCTTCTTGTTTACCGGGTCTAATCATTAGCTTGCCTGTTTTCCGCTTCTTCTTTGGCTGATACTGCAACTGCCGCTGCTGCTGCCCCTACTGCGGATGCTACCGCTGCTGTTGCTGCTGCTACTATGCGGATGCTACCGCTGCTGTTGCTGCTGCTGCTACTGAGGATGCTACCGCTGCTGTTGCTGCTGCTACTATTGAGGATGCTACCGCTGCTGTTGCTGCTGCTACTATTGAGGATGCTACCGCTGCTGTTGCTGCTGCTCTATTGAGGATGCACCGCTGCTTTGCTGCTGCTCTATTGAGGATGCTACCACTGCTGTTGCTGCTGCTGCTATTGAGGATGATACCGCTGCTATTGCTGCTGCTACTACTGCGATGCTTTCGCTGCTGCTGCTGCTACTTTGAGATGCTACCCCTGTTGCCTTGCTACTATTGAGATCTACCTGCTGTTGCTGCTGCTGTATTGACATGATACCGACTGATTGCTGCTGCTGCTATTGAGATGCTACCGCTGCTGATGCTGCTGTACTATTGAATGATTACCGCTGCTATTGCTGCTGCTACTATTGAGGATGCTACCGTGCTGTTGCTGCTGCTACTATTGAGGATGCTACCGCTGCTATTGCTGCTGCTACTATTGAGGATGCTACCGTGCTGTTGCTGCTGCCACTATTGAGGATGCTACCGCTGCTATTGATGCCTGTGCAGCCATTACTGCTGCCGCTTTGGCTGCCCCTGTTGCCACTACTGCTGCTACTACTACTACTACTATTACTATTACTACTTCTACCACTGCAAATACAACTAATGCTGCTGCTGTGCTATCACTACTGATACTGCCGCTGCAACTGCTATGAATTACTTTTCCTGTTGCTACTTCTGCTGCTGCTACAGACACCTGCTCCCATTCCTACTACACTACTTCTCCTCCCCCTCTTCTTCCTCATCCTTCTCCTCCTTCTTCCCCTCCTCCTCCTATTACTGCTATAACTGTTGCTGCTTCTGCTGCTGTTGATAAGTATTGCTTCTACTCTATTGCTGCTGCAACTGCTACTGCTCTGCTACTGCTGCCGCTGATTCGAGATCAGCATCGTCTAATCATCATCATCATCTCATCTCATCATCATCATCATCATCATCACCATCAGCTTCATCATCAGCATCATCATCATCATCATCATCATCATCACCATCAGCATCAGCATCAGCATCATCATCATCATCATCACCTTCAGCATCAGCATCATCAGCATCACGAGCTGTATCTAACGGCTGGGCAATGGCTGCCCAGAGGCCAAAGGTGACGGAATTCCCTGGCTTGGCCAAACTGCATCTACCGACAGCCACCAGCCAGTCAGCCAACTGCATCTACCGACAGCCACCAGCCAGTCAGCCAAACTGCATCTACCGACAACCACCAGCCAGTCAGCCAAAACTGCATCTACCGACAGCCAGCCAGTCAGCCAAACTGCATCTACCGACAGCCAGCCAGTCACCCAAACTGCATCTACCGACAGCCAGCCAGTCAGCCAAAATGCATCTCCGACAGCCAGCCAGTCAGCCAAACTGCATCTACCGACAGCCAGCCAGTCAGCCAAACTGCATCTACCGACAGCCACCAGCAGTCAGCCAAACTGCATCTACCGACAGCCAGCCAGTCAGCCAAACTGCATCTACCGACAGCCAGTCAGTCAGCCAAACTGCATCTACGACAGCCACCCAGTCAGCCAAACTGCATCTACCGACAGCCAGCCAGTCAGCCAACCAGCAAGATCTCCTAGGTCTTCTACTCTATTTCCCCCTCAGGCACCCCTCTAGCCCCCCCCCCCCCTCCCCAGTACCCTCATTCCCCTTCCCCTTCCCCTCTCACCTCCTCTTTCAATGCCCTCTCTACCCTCCCCTTTATTTAGGTGTTAGTTATTCTCTTATTATTTATTTGCTCATGGTAATGGTGGTAGAGGTAACGGTAATAACAATAATAATAATGATTATTGTTCGTTTTGTTGTTATGAGTGTTTTCTTTATTGTCTCCACCCCAAACCCCCCAACAGCTGATTTCACCACCAGCCCTCCATTTCCCCCCCTTTGCTTTCCATCCTCCACACCCTCACCCCTCCTTCCTATCCCTCCCCGTTCTCCATGCCTTCCTACCATTCCCCCTCCATCCCCCTCCCTCAGTGAACTCTTTAACAAATACAATCACAGAATTCTAAGTTTTTGTTGTTGTTGTTCGTGTGTCAGTTAGCCAGTGTTGGTGATTAAAAAAAAAAGGGTTGATACTAAAGCGAAACATTGCA
>JAFLJL010018102.1:105187-115187 GCA_018398815.1 Conus ventricosus
ACACACGCACAAACATACACGCGCACGCGCGCATGCACGCACACTCACATGTACGCAGGCACACGCCAACGCGAGCGCGCGCGCACACACACACACACACACACACAAACACACACACATCCACACACACACACACATACACACACACACACACACAGGAGGGCAGGATGAAAAAAGCTGCAAAGCTTATTCTTTTAACCCTCAATAAAGATAATTTTGACTTGACTTGACTTGACACACGCACGCACGCTCGCACGCACGCACGTACGCACGCACGCACGCACACACACACATCACACCACACACACACACACACACACACACACACACACACGCGCGCGCGCGCGCGCGCACACACACATATACACACACACACTCTCTCTCTCTCTTCTTCGCTTGTCTCTCTCTCTTTCTCTCTCTCTTACTCTCTTTCATATCAGAGTCACACACACACACACACACACACGCACGCACGCACACACGTGCGCGCGCGCGTGCACACACACACACACACACACACACACACACACACACCACACACCACCACACACACACACCATGACCTCTTACTCTCTCTCAGATTAGAGTCACACACACACACACACACACACACCACACACACACACACCACACACACACACACACACACACACACACACACACACACACCACACACACACACACACACACACACTATTTTACTCTCTTTCATGTCAGAGTCACACATACAAACACCAGACACACAGACACACAGACACACACACACACACACACACACACACACACCACACACCCACACACCACACACACACATACACGTACAGAGAGAGAGAGAGAGATGAGAGAGAGAGAGGAAGAGAGAGAGAGGAGAGTGAGGAGAGGAGAAGAGAGAGAAGAGAGAGAGAGAGATGTAACGGTAGAAATGATGAGGATAACGAAAACGTGGTGCGCAAGCGTACTTGTCATCATACATTTTCCCCGTGCTGGGTGTGGTAGAATCTAGCTGTTGCCATTATAAAATATGTTGTCAAGCCGTCACTCTCGTTCTCGCTTCTTCACACTTCACCTATCCTTGACATCGTCTGTTGTCGTTGGGGCACCCCTGATGATCTGGCCACCAGTCTTCCTCCATCCGTGCTGTCCTCCACCGCTCGCTGAGATTCTGCTAGACTCATTCCAGTCCACTCTCGGATATTGTCTTCCACCTCTTCCATTGCCTTCCTCTGTTGCGGCTTCCTCTGACTGTTCCTTGCAGGACTGTCTATGCAAGGCCTGCTGAAGCGGACACATGTCCGTATTACTTCATTTTTCCGCGTCTTGACGACTGTGAGTAGGTCTTCATGGGGTCCAATTGCTTGTTGAATTATTCTACGGGTTTCTTCATTGTCACGTGGTCTGTGTAATAGATGCCCGAGATCTTTCTGAAGCATCTCATTCCAATTGCCAGAATTCTTCTTTGTAACTCTGCTGTGAGTGTCCAAGTTTCACATGCCTACAGAAAAACTGAGAGGGGCAATCGAGCGCATGAGGTGGATCTTGGAGCGAAGACTGAGGCTTTTATCTCTCCATACAGTTTTTAGTTTTGCCACTACAACTGCTGTTTGTGCATCCTTGCCACAATCTCAGGCTTTGAGCTTCATCGGATACGATGGATCCTAGGTATTTGAAGGCCTTCACGGTTTCCAAGGTTGATCTGCTGACTTTGATCTCTGCCTTAACGCCTTTGGTACTGTTGGTCATGAGCTGGGTCTTTTCGGCGCTGATCTCCATGCCGTGTGCGGAAGCTGCTTTGTCAAGATGTTCCACCCAGCTCATCAAATCGTCTTCATTTTCTGCAAGGCCGTCAACATCATCTGCAAATCGCAAATTAGTGATTGTTCTTCCCCCGATGCTAACTGTTCCTTCATGATTTTCCGAGGCACCCTCCATGATCCTCTCCAAGAAGACATTGAAGAGGGTTGGTGAGAGCAGACAGTGATACGGAACCAGTATCTACGAGATGCTGCCATTCAGGAAGACGGCGCTAGTGGCTTTGTTGTACAGCTCTTCAATCAGTGGACGAGGTTGGCATTGACGTTGTACTTCCTCACGGTTGTCCATAATGCTGCATGCCATACCTTGTCGAAGGCTTTCTTCAAATTAATAAATAAATTAACACGTTCAATGCAGCAGTATTGGAAAAACTGATGCGATTTTTGGGAACACCAGCGCCAAAAAAGCCATTGGTCACTACGGACATCTTACAGCTATGTGACAAAAGACGGGAAATGAAGACAAAGAAAAGCGACCCCAGAAGGAGCCAAACTGTACAGAGAAGCAAACAACAAAGTCAAAAGCAAACGAAACTTGAATTGAGATCAATGCACTGAAAGTGAAAAAAATCTAAAGAAAAACATCAAAAAGGCATACCAAGTGGTAAAAGACCTCACCACTGAGAAACAGGGAAGACTACAAACATCCAGAGCAAGTCAGGGAAATGCCTACCTGAAGACCAGGAAATGTTGGTGGTGTCGCCATGGGTACCAAAATGAGCCCCAGCTACGCATGCCTTTTCAAGGGATATTTTGAAAACAACTTCCTGCAACAATACCATGGTTCTATCCCTGAATTCTATAAACGCTACATCGATGACGGACTTGGTGCCACCTCCATGCCATCAGTGATCTCCATGTCTTCATCACAGTAGTCCAGAACTTTCATCCAGCAATCAAGTTCACCTACGAAATATCTGAAAAGTGCATCACTTTCCTTGACATGAGTCTCTCCATCACTGATAGTGGACTCTCCACTTCCATCCACTACAAAACCAACGGACTCCCACTCTTATCTCGACTACAGATCGTCACATAATCCCGTTACCAAAACCAGCACACCCTACTCTCAGTTCTTGAGGCTCCGCAGACTCTGCTCTAAGAACTCTGTCTTTGATGTAAAAGCCCTTGAAATGAATCAGTTCTTCCTTGATCGCCACTACCCCAAAGACATCATTGATCGTGCTCTCCAGAAAGTCCAGCTCATCGCCCGCCTACAAGCTCTGGAACCGAAACCCCGGAATCAACCAGAGACACACCTGTTGTCAGCCTGCTCTCCACCTTCTGTCCACTAAGTGCGCAAAATTCCCCAAACCAACTGGAACATCCTTCTGTCTTGTGCCCACTCGGCTAGAATTTCCCCCCAGCCCCCTCTAGTTGCCTACAAACGGGACAAGAATATCCGTGACATGCTTGTGCGTTCCAGGCTCCAGCCTCACAGACGTAAATCTTCTGTAGGCACAAGCCCGTGCAATCTGCCCAACTGCAAGACCTTGTCCCTTCATCTCTGTGCTGCCATTGAAGTGAAGGACCCAGTTCACGCATGACTGTCTCCAAGTTCTTCAACTGCCAAACCACTAACCTGATCTACATCATCACCGCACCGTTT
Organism: Conus ventricosus; assembly: GCA_018398815.1. Classification (NCBI taxonomy): domain Eukaryota; kingdom Metazoa; phylum Mollusca; class Gastropoda; order Neogastropoda; family Conidae; genus Conus; species Conus ventricosus. Next base: position 108,608 of record JAFLJL010018102.1, read on the forward strand.
GCTCTGAACTTTACATCGGCGAGACCGGACACACTTTGACTGTCAGATTCAAGGAACACCTAGCTGACATTAAATACAACAGGGACAAACCAGTAGCCAAGCACTTCAACCTCCCAGCCATCCCGTTCACCAATGCAAGAGTGAAAGGCTTGTGGCTCATGAAAACTAGTGACTCTAGAGACAGGAAGGATATGGAGTCTCACCTGATTCAAAAACTGGGCACCAGAAATCCAGCTAGTATCAAGGAAAAAGCGTAGCAATTCTGTGTACTTCCTTTTCCCGAGCCAAATCAGGTGGACAATGACCAATTATTCCCTTTCCCCTTTAGTACTTACCTGTGCATGGCTGGTCTGCATCAGTGGCCTCTTCGTGATCTTCGTGACTCTAGCGCCTACTGGAATGATCGTTTGAGAGCCTGTATCTTTTGCCAGGAGTTTCTGAGTAGGGTTAGTTCCTAGTCTCCTGTCGTTTTTTTTTTCTTTCTATTTTATTTTATTTATTTCTTTATTTCTTTATTTTTTTTTTACTTGCTTTTTGCATCTATCCCTCTCCTTCCTACCTTCCTTGGCCCCTTCTCCCCCCCCTCCCCTCCTATTCCCCCCCTTTCACCCCTTCTACCCCTCCATACCCCCTCCTCCCCCTTTCCTTCTCGCCCCCTTCCCTCCTCTGTCCCTGTTCCTTTTCAGTCGTCCCTCTGTAGGGCCCCTTCTTCCTGTGCGTCCCTCCTCTGTCCCTGTTCCTTTTCAGTCGTCCCTCTGTAGGGCCCTTCTTCCTGTGCGTCCCTCCTCTGTCCTGTTCCTTTTCAGTCGTCCCTCTGGTAGGGCCCTTCTTCCTGTGCGTCCCTTCTCTGTCCCTGTTCCTTTTCAGTCGTCCTCTGTAGGGCCCCTTCTTCCTGTGCGTCCCTTCTCTGTCCCTGTTCCTTTTCAGTCGTCCCCTGTAGGGCCCCTTCTTCCTGTGCGTCCTTCTCTGTCCCTGTTCCTTTTCAGTCGTCCCCTGTAGGGCCCTTCTTCCTGTGCGTCCCTCCTCTGTCCCTGTTCCTTTTCAGTCGTCCTCTGTAGGGCCCCTTCTTCCTGTGCGTCCCTTCTCTGTCCCTGTTCCTTTTCAGTCGTCCCTCTGTAGGGCTCCTTCTTCCTGTGCGTCCCTTCTCTGTCCCTGTTCCTTTTCAGTCGTCCCTCTGTAGGGCTCCTTCTTCCTGTGCGTCCCTCCTCTGTCCCTGTTCCTTTTCAGTCGTCCCTCTGTAGGGCTTCTCCTGTGCGTCCCTTCTCTGTCCTGTTCCTTTTCAGTCGCCCTCTGTAGGGCTCCTTCTTCCTGTGCGTCCCTCCTCTGTCCCTGTTCCTTTTCAGTCGTCCCTCTGTAGGGCTCCTTCTTCCTGTGCGTCCCTTCTCTGTCCCTGTTCCTTTTCAGTCGTCCCTCTGTAGGGCTCCTTCTTCCTGTGCGTCCCTCCTCTGTCCCTGTTCCTTTTCAGTCGTCCCTCTGTAGGGCTCCTTCCTGTGCGTTCCTTCTCTGTCCCTGTTCCTTTTCAGTCGTCCCTCTGTAGGGCTCCTTCTTCCTGTGCGTCCCTTCTCTGTCCCTGTTCCTTTTCAGTCGTCCCTCTGTAGGGCTTCTTCCTGTGCGTCCCTTCTCGTTACTTTCCCTCTTACTTCCTGTCTCTCTACTTTTGTCTGGTCTCCCTCTTAGTAGGACCCTTCTACGGGACCTCTCGAGGCTTCTCTCCTTCTCCCTCTCCTTCTCCCCTTCTCCCTTTTCTCAGGCACCTCTCTTTTAGGGCCTTCATAGGGTCCTCTCTTTATGTCTCTCCTACTTTCCCCCTCCCCTCCTTTCCCCTCCCGTCCCCCCCCCCCCCCTTTTGTTTTTCCCTTTACCTCTCTCTCTCTCTCTCTCTCTCTCTCTCTCTCTCTCTCTCTCTCTCTCTCTCTCTCTCTCTCTCTATATATATATATATATATATATATATATATATATTATATATATATATTATAGATAAAACAAGTTAAAAGAGGAATCTTAAAACCATCTACAAATTTGTTTCAAGCGTGTTGCGCTTGAAACAAATTTGTAGATGGTTTTAAGATTCCTCTTTTAACTTGTTTTATCTAATGTTGCTCCCAAGGGGTTGAGCACTTAAAAAATTGTTTTAGGCATTTAAATATACTGATATATATATATATATATATATATATATATATATATATATATGTGTGTGTGTGTGTGTGTGTGTGTGTGTGTGTGTGTGTGTGTGTGTGTGTGGTGTGTGTGTAGATGATTTTTTTAATTCATAAATTTTTATTTTTTACTTTTTTTTTGTTTATTTATTTATTTTTTATTTTTATTTTTTGGGGGGGGGGGGGGGGGTGGTGTGGTGGCGTTTATTGGAGTGCTGTTAGCGCCTCTTATCATGACCTCATATCTATCTTTTGCGTTAATGTTCTTAGTTTTGCCTTTTTCTGTTGCGCCACCATAGCACCACCTACCCCCCTATGCTATACCCACATGTCTTAATGTATGCCTTGTTTGTACATTTACTCATTTATTCCCCATTGTAACCCACCCACCCAACCCCTTCTTTTTTTTCTTTCTTTTTCTTTTTTTTTAGTTATGTGTGGTTGTGTGTGTGGTTATGGGCGTGTGTATGTGTGCGTGCGTGTGTGTTCGTGCGCGCGCGCGCACTTGTATGTGTGTGTGTGTGTGGTGTGGTGTGTGTGTGTGTGTGTGTGTGTGTTGTGTGGTGTGTGTGTGTGTGTGTGTGTGCCTGCCCGCGGGCAAGTGCTTGTTTTCGTGTGGTGGGGGGGGGGGGGGGGGGGGGGGGGGGGGGGGGGGGGGGGGGGGGGGGGGGGGGGGGGGGGGGGGGGGGGCGAGCCCTGCAGCTCTTAGCTGCGTCTGGCTAGTGGGTTTTTTTCTCGGGGTTCTCCCGTTTTCCTTCTCACCCCTTGGTGCTTGGGTAGGGCAACCTACCCTTGGGTCAGACTTGGGTCGGGTGCTTTAGGCGGCTGACCCGCTTCTCTCTCTACCACCTCCTCCTCCCCTTGTCATTTAAAATGCTTTTTGTGCATATTGTATTTTATTTATTGTGTTTTCGCTTGTTCATTTCATTCAAATGCAACACACCCACTACATACAATCACACCCTCCCCCTCCACTCAATCTCCTTCCCCTCCCCATCCTCCTCTCTCTCTCACTCTCCACTCTTCCTCTACTTCCATTCTCTCTCTCTCTCTCTCTCTCTCTTCTCTCTCTTCCTCTCTCTCTCTCTCTTTCTCCCCTCTCCCCCCCCCCTCGTTCTCCTTTTCCTCCTCCTCACTTTACTCTACCCTCTTTCCTCGTGCCCTATTCCTCGAACTCAACTCACCCTCTCTTCCACTGTCCCTCTGTCTACTTCATTCACCACTTTGGCTTCACAAGGGGAGTATTGCACATGTTGATGTCTGTACTGTTTTTATTTTTTTGTCGCCGAGGAAGGCATATTGCCGAAAATTTCTTATCCTGTTTTGTGTCGTGCACTAAAACTGCGTTACTTCACACTTTGTTTTGTGTGCTCTTCTGCTTTTTTGTCATAAAATGTGTTAAATTTTGGTTTAAATTGTTGAAACTGCCACAAAGTAGATTCTCTAGACAGGCATATGATATGTTGTTAATACAAATGGAAAGAGGTAAAGAAAACTGGGCTTCTCCAAGACGTTATGTCAGAAAACGGTTTAGCGATTGCCCGGATGAGCCAAGGTGTAGGTAATGAGCTGTTGTTTATCTCAGAATTTAAAACCAGATTAATTGATTCGTTTAAACAAAACTGGCATTCAGACATGGAGAATAAAGAAAAATATCGTTGGTTCTATTCTTTCAAAGGCATGTTTCAACCTGAAAAGTTTCTAAAAGTTGTTGTGAATAAATGGCACCGAACTAATTTAGCGAGATTCCGACTAAGAACCCCTGGTTTTAATGCTAACCGAAAATGGTTTCAGTCTGGTACGTCTACAGATTCACCTTGCCCTCTGTGTAATTCCATTGTTGATGATGAGATTCACTTTAATTTCTGCTGTAAAGCCTATGACAACCTGAGAAAAAAGTGTCCATTGTTTGAAAAAGACATTGTGGTAAGAAAAGATTTGTTTTCTCTGCTTTTATCAGAAGATGACATTATTCTGAATTTGTTGCCCAGATTCATTTCGGAAGCCTGGAATCTTAGATACAAAACAATCATTTCTGCTAGGAGTGCTATGGTAAGGTAGTAATGAGAGAGAGAGAGAGAGAGAGAGAGAGAGAGAGAGAGAGAGAGAGAGAGAGAGAGAGAGAGAGAGAGAGAGAGAGAGAACGTCGTAAACATGTATATACGAAAAACGTCACTGATAGAAATACAAAAACCTTAGTATGTTGAACTTTGATATTGTAAAGCCAATTTATAACAGCCTTGGGTGGCCATTTTTCATAAAGTGCCAGTTTCGTTTAGAAAGATGGTTTTCGTTATACGTTTTGTTTCCTGTTAGTAACTTTGTTTGCTCGTTTGCACATTACTGAACCATTAGGCTGATCATTCTTTTTTGCGTTAAAAAAATAGAAAAATGACGCATCACCTATGTCATTAGGACTGTAAGTCAATGACATTCAAGTGTCAAAGTGTCAAAGTGACATTCCCCACCCCTTCACCAGCTCACTGACATACCCCATCCCTTCACACACTCACTGATATTCCCCACCCCTTCACGCACTCACTGATATTCCCCACCCCTTCTCGCACTCACTGATATCGCCACCCCTTCACCCACTCACTAACATTCCCCACCCCTTCACCCACTCACTAACATTCCCTACCTCTTGACCCACTCACTGTGAATCCCCGCCCCTTCACCCACTAATTGATATTCCTCACCTTTCACCGACTCATTGATATTCCCCAACCCTTCACCCACTTGTTGACATTCCCCATCCTTTCACCCACTCACTGATATTCCCCACCCCTACACCCACTTGTTGACATTCCCCATCCTTTCACCCACTCACTGATATTCCCCACCCCTTTTGCCACTCGCTGACAATCTCCACCCCTTCACCTACCCACCCATATCCACATCCCTTCACCTACCCACCCACATCCACATCCCTTCACCTATCCCCCTCATCTACACCCCTTCACCTACCCACTGACATCCACATCCCTTCACCTACCCACCCATATCAAATCTCTTCACCTACCCACCCACATCCACATCCCTTCACCTACCCACCCACATCCACATCCCTTCACCTACCCACCCATATCAAATCTCTTCACCTACCCACCCACATCCACATCCCTTCACCTACCCACCCACATCCACACCCCTTCATCTACCCATTGACATCCACACCCCTTCATCTACCCCATTGACATCCACACCCCCCACCTACCAACCCACATCCACACCCCTTTCACTTACCCACTGACATTCACACCCCTTCACGTACCCACCCACATCCACATCCCTTCACCTCCCCGCCACATCCACATCCCTTCACCTCCCGCTCACATTCACACCCATTCATCTACCCACTTATACCCACACTCCTTCATCTACCCACCCACATCCACACCCCTTCACCTACCCACCCACATCCACACACCTTCACTAACCCACCCACATCCACACCCCTTCACCTACCACTGACATCTACACTCATTCACCTATTCACCCACATCCACATCCCTTCACCTACCCACTGACATCTACACTCATTCACCTATTCACCCACATCCCATCCCTTCACCTACCCAATGCCATCTACACTCATTCACCTATTCATCCACATCCACACCCCTTCACCTACCCACTCACATCCACATCCCTTCACCAACCCACCCACATCCACACCCTTTCACCTACCCAGCCACATCCATACCGCTTCAACTACACACCACATCCACATCCCTTCACCTCCACCCACTGACACCCACACCCCTTCGCCCACCCACTGACACCCACACCCCTTCACCTACCCACTGACATCCACACCCCTTCAACGACCCACTGAAATCCACACCACTTCACCTATCCACCCACATCCACACCCCTTCACTAACCCACCCACATCCACATCCCTTCACCTACCCACCCACATCCACATCCCTTCACCTATCCACCCACATCCACACCCCTTCACTAACCCACCCACATCCACATCCCTTCACCTACCCACCCACATCCACATCCCTTCACCTACCCACCCACATCCACACCCCTTCGCCCACCCACTGACACCCACACCCCTTCACCTACACACTGACATCCACACCCCTTCAACTACCCACTGACATCCACACCCTTCACCTATCCACCCACATCCACACCCCTTCACTAACCCACCCACATCCACATCCCTTCACCTACCCACCCACATCCACATCCCTTCACCTACCCACTGACATCCACACCCCTTCAACTACCCACTGACATCCACACCCCTTCACCTATCCACCACATCCACATCCCTTCACCTACCCACTGACATCCACACCCCTTCACCTACCAACCCACATCCACACCCCCTTCACCTACCCACCAACATCCACACAAGTTCACCTTCCCCCTCATCCACACCCTTTCACCTACCC
>JAFLJL010018105.1:0-10412 GCA_018398815.1 Conus ventricosus
TACCCACACTAGCATTAACACATCGTTTAAAATTTATTATGAGGGCAAAAACACAATTATCTGTTCAACTCCGGCGACACCTGTATACATTATTAAAACACTATATTTTATAAAATAAGTTTACCTCTTTCAAAAAAGAAAAAATAAGATCTACTGAAATCTCACGAAAAAGAACCGATAAATCACTGGTAGAAAAGAACTTCTCTCTGATACACATCAAATCAGCACATTCTGTCAAAAATGATTAACACTGAACAAGCTGTCACACGCAACACACCATGGGGGGTCTTCCCTTCTGAATATCCAACTGTGCGTTATATAGCTGTGCCCAATATGTAACCGTGACAAAACCGATTCCTCTTTACGGTTACGTACCACCGATGGAAAGGATTGGTTAAATCTGGGCAAATTTTAAACAATTTATTATGAATTTGATTACACCATTCATTCTGCCACAGTTCACGACAATACAAACTAGATTTATGACGTAGATCAGAGTGAGGAACAAACTGCATATGCCTCCTGGAAAGACTTGCACCGAGAGCTTGTTTGGCTGCTTTGTCCACCACTGAGTTACCATAGATTCCCATGTGGCTGGGGACCCACAAGAAAACTATATGCTTTCCCGAAGAGACAAGCTGAGTATGAAGATCATGAATATCAGCCAAAACTGGATGTGACACTTCTCTTGTCGATAAAGCTGACAATGCCGACAATGAATCCGATAAAATAAGGAAATCATTCTGATCTGACCTGGACACCGCACTGAGGGCCAGATGTAAAGCCTTCAGTTCAGCAGTATAAACAGACGACCAATCCCGCAATCTTAACAAAGTAGGCTCCTGAAAATTGTTTTCACACACACTGGCAGCTGCAGTCCTCTCACCTTTTTTAGAACCATCAGTAAAAATCTTGATAAAATCTTTATAAAGTTCACATTGCCCAAGATAAAGTTGTTTATATGCAGCACTCGAGGTGACCTCCTTTCGAAATCGAGTTAAATATAAATTAATCTCTGGATTGGCGACTTTCCAAGGAGGAAAATCAGTCTGTAATGGACCGTCATCAACAGCATCAAGATCAATTCCAGCTGCCCCAAAGTGGGGCAAAATACGAATACCTAGTGGAGGAATCTCATTTGGCTTTAAGTCATATTTGGCTCTAAAAGGGGGTTCTTAAAAATTTAATCTTTGGCGGGGTTTTTCTGGTTTACCCTTTCAGTTTCAGTAGTAATTCATAAAACCAAACCTCCTTAGCTCCAGAGGGGGGTTCCCCAATTAAACCCATAAAAACTCTTTTTTGGGGAGATGTGCGAAGGGCCCCCCGGGCCCCAATCCGCAGCCCTTGATGATAAAGGGGGATCAAGAGCTTTGGGGTTAAGACTTTCGTGCAAAACCATTCCCAACCCCCATAATCTATTTTGGGGTCTCCCCAAAAGCCCGATACAATGCAAAAAAAGGGGTTCGCTTTCGCACCCCAATCAGTGTGACTAATCCCCCTTAAAAACCCATTCAAACCTGACTGGAAAAGATTTTTTAAATTGAAATTTTAATGTGAGAAAAAAAGAAAGCTTATTATAAAAAATTTCCCCCAAAAATTTCACTTTTTTGGGGAAATTTTAAATTTTCCCTGCCCAAATGGACTGATACCCGGTTCAAAAACCCTGAGATTTTTTTCCTAGGGAAATAAAATTCACTTGTTTAGAGCGGGAAAATTTAAAAATCCATTTTCTTAACCCATGCTGAACACGATTAACACAAAAATTTGAAGTTGACGTTCACTGCACCCAAAATTTTTCCCCTTGGGCAAGAGGGAGAAGTCATCAAAAAAATAATGACTTATAAATTCCCAGACTTCACTGACTGGACGATTTATTAATCTTCAGATTAAACAGAATGGAAAAAGGGAAATGCTCCTTAAAGGGAAAACCCACTCCTGCTAAAAAGGGGATTGAAAAGGGTCGAATAAATTCAAAACACTGAAATTCTGTTAAAAAAAATGAAACAAACATTGGAAAACCCCCTTTAAAAATTCAAGTCCTTAAAGCCCCTTAAAAATTTTCCCGTGCCCATGTTGTGTCAAAATTTTTTCAAAAATCAAAAAGAATAGAAACTACATGTTCTCCATTAATCAAAGCTTTCCCTGATAAAAACTCGTATCGAACCAAGGGGATCAGTAGAACTGGGGGTTTTGTTCCGAAATCCCCCCCTGGAAGCATCAAAAGGCCCCGACGTTCAAACCCTGCCATAAAAAATCGAGAATATCCCCTTTTCTCCATTTTTTAAAATAAGCAACAGTAAGCAAAGGGAAACGTTAGTTGTTGGGAAACCAAATTTATCTCTGCCTGGTTTAGGAATAGGGAAAACAACCCCCCTCTCCCCAAGAAGGGGGAAAAATTTCCCCCGGAAACCCCAAAAAACATGATTAAACAGAGAACAAAAAAAACCATTTAAACCCTCAGCTGGAAAATGTTGAATAAATTGTTTAATGAATTTTCCTTCTGGCCCCGGGGGCTGAGTTGTTGGTTTTAAAAAGGCGTCCTTTAACTTTTCCCTGCTGAAAAAAACAGTTGTAATCCTCAGAACTACTGGTCGAAGGGAAAAAGATTTTTTACTCCGGATTTTTTTATTTCCGGAATTCCCTTTCAAAAATTTTTTCAGCTGACAAATTTTTATGGATAGTACAGCTAACAAAGTTTGCAACCCCTTTTTAAATTTGTAATAATCGCTTCCCTTTACTTGCAAACAATTTTTTAACCCTGTTTTAAACCCCATTTCCCCTTTAAACTTACGGATTTTCCAGATTTTTTCCCTTTAATTGGGCCCCCAAAAGGGTGATTTGAACAAAATTTTTTTAAAATTCTTTCTTCTTTTTTTTTAAAAGGGATATCGCCCCTTAGCCCCACAAAAACCTGATGTTTTTAAATTTGTTCCCCCCCCATTTGGGAAAACCCAGTTAAAAAAATTTTTAGCACCTTTTTTCTTTCCCTTTAAATTTTGCACTCTTTTATACCAAGGGGTCCCTTAAAAATCATTTGGGTTTTTCCCCGGGACTTGGAAAAAGGGTTTTCCCTTTGGGGACTCTCTACAAACACTTTTGTGAACTGAAAACCCCGGGGAAAAAAAACCCCAAATTTCCCCAAAAAAAAACTCCGAAAAAATTCTAGCATTACTTAAAAAACCCGTTCTGGGTTTAAAAACTCCAATCTGCATGCGAAAACCCTTTCCCTGTTCCCGGGGGGACCCCCTGCTTTTTCTTCGTAAAAGAAATAAAAACCGGAAAAAAGTGATCACTCCCCCCTTAGGTTTCCCTATGAAACCCGCCATTTTAAATCCAAAAATTTAAGGGAAAGGGCCCCAAAAGACAAAACCCAAATGAGTCATAGAACCAAAAAAGGGGAAAAAAAAGGCGGTGAGCCTGAATTTAAAAGACCGAGATATGAACCGATAAAAATCTTTAAGAACCTTTCCCCTTTAAAATTTTTGCGGGTTTTTTTCCCCCCTGTGGAGAATACCATTTAAATCACCCAATTAAAAAAAATGGGGTAGGGGCGAGAATTAAATCATCCAAAAAACTCTTTGAAATCACAGAAGATGGGATAAATAAAAAAAACAATTAAAAACCTTGTTTAAAAGGGGATACGAGTGCCACTGCCTCCATTTTCCCTCTGAATGGGAAATTTTTGTTTGGAGTACCGAATTAAGAATATAAAGAGAAAGTTCCGTGGAAAAATCGCGAAGCTGGCTTGAGTAAACAAGAAAACCCCGGAATCTTTATGCTTCTTACTTTCAGTTAAAAGGGTTTTCCCGAAAGCCCAAATTAAACCCAAGGGTCTTCACCTGTTTAAAAATGTCAAGGGCTCGACCCAAATTTTCTTTAACTCCCCTTATGTTCCCCCTGGGGTATGTCCATTTAGGTTGTTTTTAAAAAAATATCAAACATCCTCTTTCTCCAGAAACCCCCTTTATGTCCAAAAAACTAAAAAAGGTTTTTTTCAGGACAAATCAGAAGCCGATTTTGATAAATTTCAAAAGTTTTGTTGCCATGTTTGGGAAAATTGGCTCTTACCGGACTGAAACCCTCCACCAAATACCTGACTTCGAGTTTTTTCCCTTAGGGTCTGGAGCCCAAAAAGGGACGCTCCTCACGCGTCCCCGTCCCGCCCTGCTGATTGGCCTGCGGGAAAGGGGACATCCCTTTTCCTCCGGCCCTTCCCCCCTGACCCTGACCCAGCACCCTGCAAAACCGAAAACCTCCCCCTCCCCAGCAGGGACCAACCCTTTTTTTGTCGCTGCTGGATGTAACCCCTTACATTTTGAGAAAAAACCCCACCGCCGTTCAAGCACGGTAAGACTAAAAAACCGATGAAAACATTTCGTCAATTTTTTCCCTCTAGAGTAGTGATTGGGGGGTGCTCCTAGATTATCACCCGATACCGTTCGCAAATCGTAACCACCTTGTGCAAAATAGCACCCAAGGGTTGACCCCCACTAACCCTAGCCTCCGAAAGGAACTTTCCTCTCAATTTTTTACTTTCTGGCTCGTTCCTTTTTTTCCACACGGGGACAACTTTTTAAATTTGGGTGAATGATCACCCTTAAATTGCGCAAAATACGCATTTGTACAAGACCCACATGCTTCTTCTACCCTCACGGCAGATCTCCTGACCCCGACAGGCTCGACTGGAATGCCCAAAGCGTTGACCTTAAACATCGCAAAGGAAAGGGTACAAAAGGTGAAACTTTCACACGAACATAACCCACTTTGACAAACCCCGGGGAGAGGCATAGCAAAATAAAAGAATACGTGTTTTTTTAAATTTTAATCATTTCCCTTTTAGGTTTTGACTCTATGGCCGTAACAACCCTGATTTCCCATCTCAGTCCGAATTTTATTCAGCAGCCCCGCAAGATCAGCACACAATCACCCCTTTTTGAATAGTTGGGGAAAAGGGAGAATAGAAACCTTAACTGGATCTCAAAACTAAAACCTCTCTTTTCAACAACAATCGAGACGCCGCTTCTGTCGCACAATTGACAAGAAAACTCCCGATCAAGCTTTTGATCATTTTGAAACTGGGAAAAACCCCCAAACCCCTTACAAATGGAAAAGGGAAAATCCAGATGGATTTTTTTTGGGGTTTTTGGGCCCACCAAAAAAGAAGTTGGCCTTTTTTTTTGGATACCCTTTCTTTGCCACCTCCTTATCTTTCATCTGGTCTGAATCCATTTTCCTCTGTTTTTTAGAATGACACTTTGAAAACTCATGGGGCGTAGGCTCAAGACGGCAGAATTTGACGCCCCCTGGGAAGCTGGTGTAGGGAAGGGGAAAAATGGAGGGCCCTCCCAAGGACATGTGAGGATAACCATGGGGCGTCCTCTGCCTAAACCCCGTCCCACAAAAACCAACGGACTGTGAGCGATCACTAACGCAGAGCCATACATCTCTCGGCCCAGTGTCAGCACCTTAGATTGCGAGGCAGGGCCCCCACTCCATGGGTCTCAAAAAAAAGAAGCTTTAAAAAGGGAAGCGGGAAAAATGATGAAAAAACAGCGAAAACCCGGAAGGAAGAACAAGACGACATAGAGGCTGAAGAGTGGGAGACTTTAGGGGGGAAAAAGGAAGAAAAAGACAGATAGGCAAAAACATTAGGAAAGAAAGAAAAGGGTGGGCACGGGTTGGGTTAAGAAACACCCCCGCCCCCGGAAAAGGGCCCGGGCCCCCAGGGGGGGATCCATACATGCAGTAAACAGATCCATAAATACAGACAACAGTCCAAAAATACAGTCAACGACCCCCTTAAAAAACAGACGACAGACCCCATCAATACAGACAACAGTCCTAAATGCATAAAAGCCCGGGCAATACAGACAACAGATCCATAAATACAGACGACAGATCAATCAATACAGAAACAGATCTATCAAAAGACAAAAGATCTCAGCAGACAGCAACAGATCTCAGCAGTACAGGGAGCAGCCACGCGGTACGACAATAAAATTTTTTTTTTCATGGGGGAGAATAAAACCTTTCAGTACATGTGTGGTGTGTGTGTGTGTGTGTGTGGTGTGTGGGTTTTGGTGTGTTTGTGGTGTGTGGTGTGTGTGTGTGTGTGTGGTGATGCCAGTTAGTGTTTTGGTGGTGTGTGTTGTGTTGTGTGTGTGTGTGTGTGGTGGTGTGTGGGGTGTTGGGGGTTTTTGTTCCTAAATTAACGTCTTCTCACAAAAGTATATCAGACGATGTTTAAAAGGTGTGTGTGGATGCGAATTTTGAGGCTTATGAAAAGATGGGGGGGAAAAAGGGGGGAAAAAAGCATGTAGAACTTTGAATATTCACTAAGCTTTTTAAAAAAAAAAAAAAAAACCACCGTAGAAAAAACCCAGTTAAAGTAAAATGCCAAGGGGCCCCTGAAAAAATTTGACTAACTAATCTAGAAACAAAAAACATTCAACTTTTTAGAGAGGTACGTCGATCTATGGGAAAGTATCACCACCAGCCATGAAAAAAAGTTCTTTGTTTTGGGGCAATGAATTAACAAATGGGAAACACTTAGTGCGTTTCCACACATACATCTAACATTTCTACTGAATTTTGTTTTCAGTGAATTTAAACGTAATCTGTGGATTAAGCTTCTTACGTCTCTAGGTATATGAGGTAGATACGTTTTTGCCGTTTTATTCTGTGTTCCAGAGCTGTATGCAATACAGTTATGATAGTACTGAGATTTCGAGTTCTTTAAGGATTGTTGGAAGCTTATCTCAGTCTGTTTGTCAATTAAGGAATAACATTCTGAAAGATCTAAAGGTATATTAAGTGAAGTTGTGCTTTCCATATTTCTAGCTGCTCTTTTTGCTGCGTGATCAACCTTTTCATTTGATACAATTCCACTGTGAGATGGTACCCAATAAAACGTAACAGTGATCCCTTTAAGTGATAAATGATGAATGACATGGTTAATTTCTAATATAATCTCAAGTCGAATTTTTGAATTTTGGGACTGGAGGGCACCCAGCACCGATCTGCTATCGGTACACACAAGAATTCGACAAGAATTTAGGGGGTAATGCAACAAAAATTCCAAAGACATCAAAATGGCGATGAGCTCTGCACTAAATATGGAAAGATTTTTACCAAGATTATAGAGTTTCTCTACATTCAAATCTGGAATAAAAGCAGCGCCTGCTTCATTATCGTCTAAAATTGAGCCATCAGTGAAAATCTTCATGTGATTTCTGTAATTTTCATCCAGATGAATATTGACAAATTCTTTTAATATATGGGGGATCTCTTTTTTTGATATTTCATTGGAACTGATATCAAAAGAGGCTTTTTTTTGCACCCACCTGGGAATTGGTGAAGAGGATGGTTTAGAAGCAATGTTAGTGATTTCAGAGTCTATGTTTTGATTGGAAATATAAGACTTAAGTTTTTAATGATTGGATTTCTCGCGCTCGTTTAGCAAAATCTACTTCAGATTTTAAAATACCTCGTTTGTACAGAAATTATTCAAGGCAAGACTCTTTAAAGTAAATTTTGAGGCAGATGCTTTTCTTAACTCTTCAAGAAGTAGTATTCCAGCTTCACTATAAGTTCCTAAGTTAGACGCATGTGTGGGGACACCTAGAGCAAGTTTATAAGCCTTGCAGTCAATACTTTGTAATTTATTCAAAAGATACTGTGGCGCGCTAAAAAAAGACTTCTTGGGCATAAGTAAGCCGTGAACGCACGAGAGCCGTTGCCAGAGCAGTTAAAGTTGTTGTATCTTGTCCCCACTTTTGCTTAGTTACGACACTGTGTGTGTGTGTGTGTGTGTGTGTGTGTGTGTGTGTGTGTGTGTGTGTGTGTGTGTGTGTGTGTGTGTGTGTGTGTTTCATAGACACATGTGTCGGTACAGACAATAGAATTTTTTTTTCATGGCGGAGAATAAAACCTTGTCAGTACAGTGTGTGTGTGTGTGTGTGTGTGTGTGTGTGTGTGTGTGTGGTGTGTGTGTGTGTGTGTGTGTGTGTGTGTGTGAGTGCCAGTTAGTGTGTGTGTGGTGTGTGTGTGTGTGTGTGTGTGTGTGTGTGTGTGTGTGTGTGTGTGTGTGTGTGTGTATTCATAGACACATGTGTCACCGACAGCTATCCTCACACCCGCCCCGACCTTCTAGGAGAGAACTAGCGATGCACTGACCTGGAGAGTGGAAGATAACAGAGGACCTTCCCGGGCGGTTGTGCCCCGTGCACACCTTCATGCCTCGGGAGGGATCGAACCCCAGGGTTCTGGGGGATTGTCCTCAGGCAGATCCCTACCCGGCCCACGGCCAGCAACTGCCGGCCGCTGAGGAAGAAGAGGTCCCTGACGAGGAAGGCGATGAGAGTGTCCACCTCCAGTCTGTGGTGACGACACATCAGCTGGGACAACGAGCTGTTTCTGAGCGCATGACTCAGCCTGGTGGAGAAGGTGTCCAGAGCGGAGTGGGTCTGTTCAGGACACGTCTCCTGCTGGCAGGACAGCAGGTCTGCACGAACATCGTCAACCAGTTCTTGGAACAGTCCGTCGGCCGTCGCCTCTTCCTGGGCGTTGCGCGCACAGAATATTCGGCTGACAGTTTCGGAAAGTATGTCCACCACATCGTCGTCCAGAGAGGCGTCGTGCAGAGGGGTGATGGCCGCCTCCACGCCGTAATAGTCCTCGTCAATGTCCAGGACCACATAGGCCTCTTTGCCCAGCCACACCCCCGCTTTGTCAGTCAGCAGCGGCACTTTTCCTCGTGGATTGCTGGAGATACTCCGTCTGCTTGTCGTCCGTCTGACAGCCATCAGCTCAATCGCCTTGTGCTCCGTGACCATCTCGGCGACCCACCACGACACGGGCCTGACACTGCTCCCTGAAGATCAATTTGGTGGTGACCCCTAGCGGAGAACGACCACCGACCTTCTCCTGCACAAAACACTGAGTGGAGAGTTGTCCCCCTTGCTGGTCCTGATACTGAACGTCCACACAGTAACAGACCTCAGGGGCGCCCTGGTCATCACCCTCCTCACCGCCCTCCTCACCGCCCTGGTCCCCTGTCCGCCGTGTGGAGTTTTCTCCGCTTGTGTCCTGCGGGTAGTCATGGTCTTGCTGCACGACACCCGCCAGCACGTGAAAACGGCTGTACCCTGTGGACCCCAGCAGTTCGTGCAGTCGTGTGTCCCAAGGGGGGATGACCCAGATGTATCGACTGAACAGCCCCGTCAGTGCGGCCGCCTGGGCCCAAAAACAGCAACCACACAGTGAAACAGAAAAGTGACGTTTTCTTCTTTATACCTTGATAAATATACAAAAACAAAACCAATGGTAGTTAATCAAACATAAAGCTACATAAATCTAGAAATTAAGCGAGGAAAGTTGCTATTGGTAAGAAGTTGGCGAAAACGAGAAATGTGTGATAAAAGAATAATGAATATTCCTCCAGTGCACTCTTCTTTTCAGTGTCCATGTCAAACTAGCGAGGCAGAGTGGAGAGCGCAAACCACTGTCAAGGTGAAACTCATCAGTCCTTTGAATGAGAGGCGGCACCATGTCATGCCCTCATCTCCGAGACACGTTCCTTTCAAGGTGAAACGCATCAGTCCTTTGAGCGGCACCACCATGTCATGCCCTCATCTCTGAGACACGTTCCTTTCTGCCAGCAAGTTCCTATGATATGGCACAGCCTTGATGAACAGATCTTGCAACTAGCCATTCATCCGGATCGGCCCACATACGTGCACCAACACTGATTCGTTTCATCCCTTTCATTCTATCAGGACAAGAACGCACGGACAAAGCGTGCACACACACACAAACACACACACACACACACACACACACACACACACACACACACACACACACACACACTCACACTCACTCACACACACACAAGCACACACACAAGCACACACACACACACACGTGCGCGCGCTCGTGCAGAGAAAGACAGACAGACAGACAGACAGACAGACAGAGACAGAGAGACAGAGAGACAGATAGACAGACTGTTAGACAGATATACAAACAGAAACAGACAGGCAAGACAGATAGGCAGATCCAGAGACAGATAGACAAATATACAGACATATATACAGACAGACACACAGATAGAAAGACAGACAGACAGAGACAGGCAGACAGACAGATATACAGGCAGATACAGAGAGAGAAAACAGAGAGAACAGACAGCCAGCCAGCCAGAGAGAAAAGGCAGCCAGACAGCCAGACAGACGGAAGCGGGCCAGGGCAATGACTGTGATCAACATGTCGTTTCGCTGCATGAGGTGGACCAGAGAGAGAGAGAGAACAGGCAGTCAGACAAACACACAGACAGACAGAGAGAACAGACAGACAGACAGAGAGAACAGACAGACAGACGAAAGCAGGCCAGGACACTGACGGTAATGAAC